>JAHLJT010004567.1:24693126-24717159 GCA_031308135.1 Acheta domesticus | reverse complement strand
AAAACTACTACCGATAATTAGTCGTTTTAATTATTATATGAATTCAATGCTGTAATGTGATTACATATAATTAAATGCAAATGTGTTTTTGGCTAAATTCTACAGAAAATGTATTTAAACAGATTATATTTTAGTACATTTGTAGTGCTTTTGTACAATATCAGCAATTTTTAAAGTAATTCAAGTAGGTGAACTACTTCTTCATTGCCGATTAGCGGAAACCAAATAAATGTCACAGCAGAAAATGCATTTAGATATTTAAGGAGATTTGTTTGCATTACTTTTAAAAGTTCATGTTTCAGACAAAACATATTACTAATTAAATGCAATTTTCATTAAAAAATTGAATGATTTTTATTAATGTGACAATTTTTATCAAAGACCGATTAAATCACATACAGGACATTTGGTAATTGTGAGACTGAACACTCACATCACTCTATATCATGTTTCTTGTTCCAAATCCTGGGCGTTTTTCAGAACATTCGCTCGGTTCTTTTCTGTCAATGATACCACCGGAAATTCGCGATCGCTCTCGCGAAAAACCAAGTGTAAACTACGATCCATTCAGGAAAATATTTGCTTTAAACGAACGCTTCCACTGATTCGAACGTGATCGGATCGTATAGAACATCTGCTAGGAATTGAAAGGCAGCTAAAATATTAACCACACTTTAGCACACTCTTCCTCCGTTCGCAGAACTCTTTGGGAGAACGAAATGGAGAAATCACGAGTCGAACCACTCTTCGTTAGCGGCATAATAGAAGCTGCATCCTTTTATCTGAACTCCCAAAATTACCCTCGAAACAGAGCGCGTCTCCCGCATCGGGAAATGATTAAAAGGTCAATTGCCAAAATCACGCGGGGCGGACGGGGCGGGCTATGAGAAGGATTGCGGACGCAAATTCACCCTAATGAAACGGCAACGCGGAAAAAAGAGTAACACAGCCTCGCGAAGCCATTCAGAAAATTTCAATCGCTGTTTAAGTAAGCGTACCCCGTGCTCGGGGGCCGCCCAGCCCCGCCCCTACCCCCCCAAACCCCGCCCCGCCTCGCCCCACCCCGCCGTGCGCCGCGCGCCAGGGGGCGTTCGCTTGTCGGACAATGGTTTTATAAGTATCCGCGAAATGTAGCCATCTGCAGCGACGGCGCGGGAGCGGAGGCGGGGGCGGGGCCGGCGTCGCTCGGCGCGTCTCCCCGCGCGAGGAGCCAGTAGATAAAGCAGCCATCAAATAAATAGCTTTAGCTTTCTATTAGCTCCGCTGGGCCGGCGCTCTCATCAGCTAATGGGCCATGCAGTGACGGGGCGCGCGCGGCACAGCGCGGCGAGGCGCGGCGCGGCGCGGAGCGGAGCGGAGCGGCGCTGCCGAAGCGACGGGGTGGGCGTGGGCGGGGGCGGGGGCGGGCGACGCCCGCGCCTCCCGCGGACAGCGGCGGTACCACGGCGCGCGCGTCCCGCAGCCGCTCGCTCGCGTCTTGTGCATTAGCACTGATCGCACTGCGCCCCCCCCCTCCCACCCGCCCTACTCCCCCCCCTTGCGTTCGTTTCTCCCTCGCAGGTTCCACGGCTAGGTTTAATCTTCCTTGAAAGCACACGTCTCGTACCCGCGGCCGTAATAGTCCTCGCGGGCCCCGAGCACCGGCGGCGGCGGAGGCGGAGGCGACGGAAGTAGCGATGGCGGAGAGACGGCAGCGGAGAAGGCGGCGACACAGAGGCAGCGTCCAGTGCACGGACCCCGGAACAGACCGCCGGCGTAGGGCGGTGGCGGAGTTGGCGGAGGCGGGGATAATAAGCGGGGAGGGTAGGAATGGCGTAGGTTGTGACAGGGGAGGGCGACACGAGGAGAGAGGGTAGCCGGGGCGGTGGTACGGGAGAGCTCCGTTTTCGGCCGCTCCGGCGTGCGGAGGGGTGGGGGTGGGGAAGGAAAGAAGCTTCCCCACATCCACGGGCGATATGGGGAAGCGCGTTCGCGAGTCGGCGAAAAAATGAGTGTATAGATACTGGGGAAAGACGCGCATCTCCGGCGGCCGGCGCGCCGCCGCGCCGGGGCGGCTTATTCCGGGATATGGCGGCGGAGAAAAGGAAATAGAAGAGAGATCTATCGCGGGGATCTTCCATTAAGCTGAGTGTGGGTGACTCCGCGAGCGCTACTTAGGGTAAGTCCATTAAGCGCAGCGGGGGCGGGCGTGGAGCGAGCGGACGGGCGTGGGGTAGCGGGCGGGAGGGAGGGCGTGGGGCCGGCGCAGGGTGGGCTTGTGGTGGGCGGGAGGGTGGGCATGGGGCGGGTGGGCGTGGGGCGGGTGGGCGTGGGGCGGGGCGGGCGTGGGGCGGGGGCGGGCGTGGGGCGGGGCGGGGCGGGCGTGGGGCGGGGCGGGCGTGGGGCGTGGCGGGGCGGGCGTGGGGCGGGGCGGGGAGGGCGTGGCGGGGGGCGGGCGTAGGACGGGGGTGGCCGTGGGGCGGGGTTGGCGTAGGGCGGGGTGGGCGTGGGACGGGGAGGGCCTGGGACGGGGCGGGCGTGGGGCGGGGCGGGCGTGGGACGGGCGGTCGTGGGGCGGGGCGGGCGTGGGGCGGGGCGGGCGTGGGGCGGGGCGGGCGTGGGTGGGCGGGCGTGGGGCGGGCGGGTGTTTGGACGGGTGCCGCCCGGGGAGGTCTTGTCAGTGACGCCTTCGGAATCACTCGTTAGAGGAAATTGGCCGCGCGGCGTGCTAGATTTGCGTCGTTCCCCGCGGGCTCCTCATTCGAAACGACGCGACGCGGCGTGAGGGCTGAGGACAATGGAATGTCTCCGAGTCGAGGTATTCCTCTGAGTAATCACGCTAATCTGCGTTTGAAAATTTAAAATTCTCGGAATTTCTCGTTCATAATTATAAACTTGTGTTTGCACGGGAAGTAAAAATTAAAATTAAATGATAACTTCATTAAATGTTTTGTAAGCAAAGTTGTTTAAGTGAACTGTTTGAAATTCATTGAAATTCACTTTAAACTCTTCGAAATACATTTGTTCAGAGAAACAGAACAGGTAGCTACCAGTAACAGCAGCCAGAGAATGCAGAGACAATAGTAACTTCCACCTGAGAGTCAAGACGACACCCGAAAGAGCAACAAAATTGATTTGAAAACCCTGACGACAATGCTATAAAATGTTCTCCAGTATCCCTTAATAGAAAGAGAAATTTAAAATGCACTTTTGTTTCGTACATGGGAAATACAAGTGGTGTTCTGCAATTTTAACAGCTCCAAATGACTCTCATCTTCGAACTGTATTAGAGCTAGGAATAAGAATATTTGTGTCTTTAAATCAATTATGAACAAACTTTGTCTTCGCAATGCTAGTTCGCAAGGACAATCTACTAAAGAAAATATGATGTTCGAGAAGAGATATCTACAGCAACACAACTAAATTTTATGAAATTCCCTTGCGTTAACATCATGATGCCGCTTAAGATCAAATAGTAACAAACGAGTGTGTTGTGTTATCGGTCCTATGATGTTCAATACTTTCCATAATATCGTCTTATTCTGATCTAAGAAACAATCATACAAATGAGAATAATAAGAATTAATGTTGTCTGATGTTTGTTTTCTGTATTTGTTGTATTTGTGTAGTTTGTTTGAAGTTTGTTATATGTTGAGTTATTGCTTAGAAAACGCTACCACAGGAAGTATTCCATGTATTCGTAAGTAGCTAAATAAATATTCTATTCTATAATATCATTTCTTGAAATAAGTGTTCTAATACGCCGCCTTAACTACAACTAATTATTTTCGATTGTTCTTAATGGACGACGAACTATTAAACCTTTAATGGATATCAGGTGTTAAGAGTGGCATTTCATTCCTCTGGTTGAGTCAAGTTGATTACGTGTAACATTACGACAACGTAATGTACATTTCTCTAAAACAGACACAGATCAGGAAAAATGTCCGCCTGAAGAACATTGTCCGGTATGGAGAGGTTCTGAAAAAAACAAATGAGTTTTCGCCCCGAACCTAGAATAGTGCCCGCTATAAAGAGATGTTCTATAACTAGAGGTGTCTATTCTCAGATGTTTCGCTGGATAGATGTGACTACCGTGGTTATAGACAATGCAAAGAAGAAACACTAAATCATTACAACAAAATGCAAATATAAATATTTCACGTCGTCATCTTTATTACATCAATTCCATGAATTGTTTATTTCAAATTTTCACTATATCAACATACGGCTTCATATCTGCAAACTGTATCACATTTATTCCGTTCCGATTAATTTGAATAACAGTAATTGAAGTTGGAATAAACATATTTTTCTTCGTCATTGCGCTGACTAGAAGTAGGCTTTAACTCTTCTCGAAAGAAATGATAATTGCACAATAGGCGTATTAGCGATTAGTGGGGGCGAAAGCGATCTCTATTGTATTTAAAAGTAGAATATCCGAAAAATCTTAGAGTAATACTACCTAGAAATATTAGAAGTAATTCTTCTAAATGTTTCTAAAAATACACAATTTTTAAAGATTTCCACGCGCCCCAGCCACCAGATCCTAGGAACAGAGTTGCATCAGTATTACGTATTAACAATACTACAAGTTTTAAACGGTAAAGTGAAAGAAGCGAAATCATTATTTTCTCTGAATTTGGCCACCAGCTCCCGTGAGAGAACTGAGAATTCATCGTAGAGCTTGAAGTTTCTTGAGAGGAGGCTCTGGGTCCCTCTGAGCGGCATCCAGCGAGGGGGGTGGGGGGACGGGCAGCCCCGTGCTGCACGCCGCACCCACACTTCCCGGCCGGGCGCAGCGGCGGTGGCGCCGGGCCGCTATAAATATCAGCGGGCGCTCTGAAATACGGCAGGAAGCGCGGGGGAAGCGGTCCGACACGACATTCATAAAAATAATTATTTACCGGGCCGGCGGAGGCGGACGGGCAGAGAGAGAGACACACAGAGAGAGTGCGGCAGAGTCCGGAGATGGCAGAGGCTGTGAGCGTAGCTGGGGGAGGGGTGGAAAAGGTGAGGCGAGGGGGGCAGGGGCGGGGGTGTCGATGCCGACGGGGGAGGTGGAGCGGGGCAGTAGCGAGCTCGGGGCGGGCAACACCAGCGCCTGGACTGTATGCAAATCGCCGAACACTCGCGCCGCTGCCCATACATCACGGTGGCCGCCCGCCTCGCCCGTGCGTCCTCCGCCTCCGCCGCCGCCGCCGCCACTGCGACGTGCGTATCAGTGCCCCGGGTCCCCAATTAGCACATCTCCGCGCGTACTGTTGCGCTGAAAAATTGTACATCCTGCGCGCGGGAGTAAATCACACTGGAGCGCTCCGTCCCCGCCCCCGCCCCCGCCCCCGCCTCCGCCCCGGGCGCCGCGCCGCCGCGGCCCTCAGCCCTCGGCGCCAGCTCATTAACCCACGGTGGCGCTCGTGCGCCAACACGTAACAACACCCTCCCCCCCCCGCGCCTTGTTGCGTTTCTCGGGGTTGCACGTGATGGCGTGGGAAAGGGGTTGGGATGTTCTTCTTGCAAAAGGTAGGGGGAGACGATATTAGCATGCAATGTAACGTGGCAGATACATTGGACTACATTGATCAATTCCTTAAAAGGGGACAGGTATTGTGTATTACAGAAAGGAAGTATTAATGTGAAATGCACTACAAGGAACTGAAAAAAATGTAGAAAAATCATAAGATGAATAACCGAAATACCATCAACGTATTAAAGTTTTATTCTTCAATACGTGTACAATCCACGAAACTGAATTATACAGGTCATCCATAAATTTCGTAACGCTAAAGGGGAGGGGAAGGGGGTCTGAGGAAGCGTTACGCTGCGGTACATACAGGTAGGGAACGTTACAAGGTGCGTTACAAGGGGAGGGGGTATTGAAAATACTCAAAATTTGTGTTACATAATTTATGGACGGCCCCATACGATATTTTCAAAATATCAAAAGATCCTGACGCATTAAATTTGTATGTAGCTGTTTGTAGCCAAGTAATATAAATGTAATGTTTTAATTTCTGTTTATAACATTCACATCAAGCCATTCTTGACTTGAATTTGTATCAACCGATTTATTCCAACGGTTTCATTCCCATTCTTTCCCCTGGCATATTTCAGAGTTAGCCCAGAGCGTTTATAAAAAGAAAGGAAGCAAGTTGTCGTTGCTACGCAAGTCTCAGTTTAAAAAGAAAAGGTTTAGAAATCGCAGAATCGTCCCGAACGAAAACGAATATCAAGAAGAGACCGCCGCATTGATTGCCGAAGCGGCCGCCCGAAGCCGCGCCCTCCTCCCAAGCAAATCTGCCCCTCCCCCCCTCCCCCGCCCTCCCCGCCGCCGCCCAGCCCCGCGCATGACGTAACCGTCTGCTCCATGTCCGCATCTAGGACAAAGACGCGGCGCGATGAGTCGCCGGGGGCGGGGGAGAGCGTCCGCCCGGGGCACAATGCCAGCGCCCCCGCCCCGCCCCCAACCCCCCCGCCCCCCACCCCACCCCGCCCCCCTCCCCGCCCGCGCTCGCCATCCGGCCTGCCGGCGAGGAGTAGGGTTAATGAGGTATGAAGTCTGTGTAGCGGATTACGCGTACAGCACATAATCGCCCAAGGGGCGACAGAATAGCCCAGCCTTTATTGCCTGTTAATCAATATTTTGAGTCGCGGCGCGGGCGAAGGGCTCGGGCGGGGCGATCTGCATGCGCCAAGGGACCGCTGACGCGGCTCCGCGCGCAGGACAATGCCCGCCGCGCGCAATTTTCGCAGCAGGAATTTCATAAGTAGGAGTTTTAATCTCCATTAGGCGCCCGCACCTGCTCGCGCCGCCGGCGTGTACGCCGGGGAGCGCGGAATGAAACGGATTCTCGAGCCACCTGTCTGGAACAGCGCGTCGCGGGGCGGCGCGGGATTGCCGTCGCGGGGACACACTGGGCGTTGAGGGATGGGCGCCTCGAGGTAGGTGTCGTAGGACGGGCGTTGCGGGGTGGGCGTCGTGGGGCTGGCGTGCGGGGTGTCGTAGGGTGTCGCGGTGCGTAGCGGGGCGTCGCGAGGGGGTAGGAGTTGCGGGGTGGGGTTTGCAGGGGAAGCGGGACGGAATTCACAGGGATGGCGGGGCGGGCGTTGCGGGACGTCATGGGGCGAGCGCCGAAGGGTTGGCGTGGAGGAGCTGGCAACACGACGCGGGCGTCGAGGGGCGAGGCGGGCGTCGAAGGGCGTCGCGAGGCGGGCGTCGCGGGGCCGGCGTCGCGAGGAGGGCGTCGCGGGTAGGGCGTCGTGGTGAGGGCGTCGCGGGCAGGTCGTCGCGGGGCGGGCGTCGCGGTGAGGGCGTCGTGGGGAGTGCGTCGCGGGATGGGCGTCGCGGGGTGGGGTAGCGGGGTGGGCGTCGCGGGGTGGTCGTCGCGGGGGCGGGCGGCGCGGGTTTGGCGTCGCGGTGTGGGCGTCGCGGGGTGGGCGTTGCGGGGTGGGCGTTGCGGGGTGGGCGTCGCGGGGTGGGCGTCACGTGGTGGGCGTCGCGGGGTGGGCGTCGCGGGGTGAGCGTCGCGGGGTGGGCGTCGCGTGGAGGGCGTCGCGGGGAGGTCGTCTCGGAGCGGTGGGGCGTCGCGGGGCCCTCACGCGTGCAAGCAGCCACTTTCTTGCTGCGCCCTTTGTCCCGCTGCGCGGAGGGGCGAGTGCTGCGCGGGGACGCGTCTCCGTCCGCAGCGGAGGTCGCCTCTCGATTCAAACTCCGCGCGGGGGACGTTTTCGCCGAGATCAGAGGACAATGTAGAGAATTTCAGCTGGAGAAACGTGCGAGTTGCGCTTACTAAACAAGCGGCGTAATGCCTGTCTTCATCTTTTCTTGACTCACAGAAATGCCTGAGGAAGGCGCCCTTGTTTAAAAATCACTACTTTTTATCAAGCGTCTGTGTAAATAAAACTATTAATTATTCATAAGTAAACACCACTGTATAGGAACTAAGTGAGATAATCATGGATTCTAGTGAGAGGCAGACATTTGTTTCAGGCAAGCAATGATTTGGTGATTAGAAGGAGAATTTAGATACTGATCATTAAAAAATATTATCAATACTAATCAATTACAACTTCTCTGTATTTCAAAACAGAAATTCCAAAACACACTGACATTTACAAATTTTCTGACAGCCCTTTTTAAGTATCACGTGGTACTGAACTAAAGGGATCTCCGGTTAGTTGTACCATTTCCGTCGTCCTCCTCTATCAAATTAGATATTAACGCAATCAAGGACTGACACAAATTATAATATTAAGTACAAAAATATTTAAAGGGAAGATCGTGAAGACAACATCTTTTGTGACTAAGCTAATAGATGAGAACGAACAGTTACTCAAGTTATTACCGACCGAGATCAATACGTATTTAAGTAGTCTACGTAGACTAAGAGATGTTCAGATGTCGATTTTTACTGACTGAAAAACGCGGCAAGTCTTCAAGCTTTACATTTTAAAAAAATAATTTAGATCTTCATTTTGTTAAAAAGTTATATTAATGTATTATTAATTTAAAGGAAGTGTGACTTTTAAAATGTTATGTTCAGAATGACTATTTCTATTTCACAGATATTCAAAATGTGAAGGACCACCCACGTCCAAATTTACCATATCCCTAGAACTTCTACGAGTTGGTTTGCAGCTGTCTAACTCAGTTCGCCATCCCCACACGATACGTTGACGAGCGGAACCCCGAGCGACGTCTCTAAAAACTAAAATAACGCGCTATTAACCGTATTGTGACACCGCCGCCACACGATACACAATACACAGAGAATTGGTGTCAATTAACAGTCCTTAACCGGCTTCCCGTCGGCGGCGCGGCGAAGAAGCGACACGAGTGAAAAAAAAAAAACCGCCTCTAAACGAAGGGAACACATATCCCTCATAAGACGCGGCTACTCTCACCGCTTTGTCACGGCTGACACTATAAATCTCCTCAACGAGACAGGAAAAATCGGGAACGGCGGTCGTCCACTCGACGTTCGGGCCAATGAAACCGAGCGACGCGGATTCCGCCTTTGTGCAGAGATTCTTCCCGCCTCGGTGCGGGCGCTGCCGGCGATAAGGGCGGCCCCGTATGTCACGAAATTATGATTCCGTAAAAAAAAAAAAAAAAGAGGAAGGTCCAACGGCGCAGTGCGGCGCCCCCTTCGGGGGGGAGACAATGTGGGGCGCGGGCGGAGCGAGAGGGTGAGGGAGGGGGGAGGGAGGGAGGGAGGGAGGCAGAGCGTGAGAAACCGCGAGTACCCGCCTCTCGTGACGTAATCCGCCTCTGGAAGGGGGAGCGCCGCGGCGTGGCTGGGGGAGGTTCGGATTGCGGGACAATGGACCCATCACTTAAATGCCGTAACAGATTTCCCGTGCCCTCCCGCGCGACGGCTGATGACGGCTTCGGCGCCGCCGACGCCGCCGCCGCTGCCGCCGTCGTCGCCGGGGGCGATGGCGTAGGCGACGGAGGCGGTCGTGGGCGGGAGTAGAAGACGAGGAGGGGCTCCTCGGGCCGAAGCAGCTCCTCGTAACTGCGACGAACGCCGGAGACGCTTCCAGAAAATGAATGCTGTGGTTCGGGAGGACACAGCGATTGCGAAACAATTGGCTGGAAATGTCACTGATATCAGAATATTTTTTTAAACAATTCATGTTTGCATTGTGCAGATTAGACTGAAGTTATACTCACACTGTTAACGAAAACATTTTTTAATAACATGGGCAATTTCTTCAAACTAAGTATTTTCAAGGCATACTTTAGATAATGCTGTAGGATCATCTATAGATGATTTTATTAAAGTATGTTCTCAGTATCTAAAAGATTATGCAATTGGATTGTTTCTTTCTAAACTCTCCTTGATATTTTGTTTGACCAAAGAGGAGACGAGATTTGAAATTTCAGAGGACACTCAAGCAATTTTTTTATTTAAATAATAGAGGATTTCATGGTAATCAAAAGAAATAAGATTGGACAAACAGCATTATTCTAAGTGACAGAATGCAAAGTGTTTAGAATACATTCTCATGCGCCTCAGAACTTTGCGAACCGCAACAAACGGCCAGGGACCATGCACAATCTTTCTTTCCTGTTTCATCGTTGCCCCCCTGCTCCTTTACACACACCACACACACACAAATTAACACTTACATGCTCTACATTACACCTGCTAGGACACCAATGTGCCCTATTGGTGGAGATACCTGGAAGAGGAAACTATCTCCACGTAGCCTACACGTTCGTCAGCGCCATTTCTCATGTCACTCAGATGTTCGCAGCGTGCAGGTTGCACGGGCATGGTCGCCGGATGCACCGAGAGAGATGGCTCAGTGCATCAACTGATGTCACTGCACTCCCTCTGACCGGGAGGTCCTAGGTTCGAGTCCTGACGGCGCGGCAGGATTTTCGACACTAGTTTGTCAGGTAAGACGAATTCAGTCGCTGTTGGCTGGAGGAGAATTCATGCGGTCTCTGATCGGTAGTTTCTCGTGTTTTTTTTTCGGTCAACACCAGGCCAATGCCGGAGTAATACCCCAACAAACAGGACCGCGCGCGATCTTTCCTTCCTCTTCCTTGTTTTATCCTCTCCCCTTACACACACTATTTACCTAGCATGTACTACACTACCACACATGCCGGGAGACCGGTCGGAAGCTGAGAGCTTGTCCCAGCTAGGGTGGTGCCCCGCTGGTGGGAGATACCTGGTTGAGGAAACCTCGCTAGTCGGCGCCGGATCTCGCCATCCAGAGGGAAACGACCACCGCCACCTCCCGAGGGGAAAACACGCACTACACCTACGGAACCAATGACCTCTGTAGTTGACGCGTCCGGAATCACGAATAATCAATCAATCATGGTCGCCGGGGGCGTGGCCGCGCTTTTGAACGCCGGGATAGAGTGGCAGTGCCATATTGGCAGAGATTCCTGGAGGGGGGAACCTCACATGCCTATTTGCAAGTGAGCACCGAATTGACGATCCAGCGGGGACGAACATCGCCACCTCTCAAGATATAACAGGCACTCCACTACGGCAAACTTGCACAAGGGCTCCAGCAACGCGCCCCACGACGGCCATAGCAGCCCTTCCGCGCCCCACCGGCTTCTAGTGAAATACTTTCACTTTTGGGGCAAGTGACCGCTGAATGCCCGAGTCCTCGGTTGGAGGAATGCCCTGCGGCTCTTTAAGACGGAATGTGTTGAATTTTGTTGAACTAAAACTTGAAATAACGGCTGTAGTTTCTGGAGAGGGGAAGGTTTTGTATACTATTATTTCAGAATAAATTGCTCGACAACTTCCACACATTTCACGGTCAATCTTTACTGTTGCAACTGGTTTTGAAAATATTTGTAATATAAATCGCAAAAACAGAAAATTTAACCGTTTCACGTTATTAATAATAATACACACTTCATAACTTGAGTTCAGAAATATCTGGTTGTAATACACTTGACCCTACTTTTTTTAAAAATGTTCATTTTACTTTTTCCTGTTACTTTATCTCTGAATACGAGGCACGTTGTTGCACCTTTTCTCTCCGTGAATAAAAATTCGTGCTCGCACTTAGCATTGAAACGATGATTCTGATCAGTGAAGTCAAGGGACAGTTCGGCCGTCAGGGATTATGCCAACTTTCCTAGTTCTCGTGGGGCGCCCCAAGAAGGGAGGCCCAAATGGGGCGCTTGTGCATCTCTGCGTCTACGGCACTAAAGGCCTCGGTAGTTGACACGAATCGAGTCCGAGGTTCACGATGTGCACGTGCATGTGCATGGCGGCCGTGGAGCGTGGCCGGGTCGCGCGTGCGTCCGCGCCTTTGAGCGCCGGGAGAGACTGGCAGCGCCCTATTGGAGATTCCTGGAGGGGGAAACCTCACACGCCTATTTGCAGGTCAGCACCGAATCTCACGATCCTGTGGGGAAGAAGACCGCCACCTCTCAAGATATAACATGCTCTCCTCTACAGCACCAAAGGCCTGGGTAGTTGACACGAATCGAGACCGAGGTTCGCAACGTGCACGTGCACGTGCATGTGCATGGCCGGAGGGGGCGTGGCCGCGCCGCGCCTTTGAGCGCCGGCGGAGCATGCTGACTTGATTACGCGGCCTCCGCGACGCGGCCCCGCGCCCGCGCTCGGGTCGCTCTCTTTCGCCGCCAATTGCTCTTAATTGGGGCCATTAGGCCTCAGCCTCCGCCGCCGCCGCCGCCGCCTGACTTTCTGCCCTCCGGCGCGGGCGATGCACTGCGAGAGGGGACACGCGAGGGTGCATGTGTGAGTGACACGGGGAGTAAACGAGCGAACGAGTCAGTGAGAAAAACTATGTGCGCACGTTTTCTTGATCCTCCAGCTCCCTAGTTCTCGCTCAGCCCGGTATAACACGGTATACCCGGCTCAGCCCGGTAGAAAATATGAGCCCCACTCGGAACATCACGGCTCAGTTTGCAGTGCTGCCCACCTTCTTCCTTTCCAATGTGAAGTACCTAGTTTTCGGTCTCTCTTTCTACCGATCTTTGCCTAAAACAAGTAATTTTGAAGAATTATCTTATTTTAATTTTGGTTTTTAATTTATTATCTCAATTGTTTTTAATTGTATGGTTCAATATATTAGTAACCAATTTTAAGTGCCTAAAACGTTGCCTAATAGTGTCTAATTTCATGATTTTGTTACCTATTTTAAGTAACTAAATCACCACTTTTTTTTGCCTAAAATTCCGAAGTCTAGTAATGACACGTCGACAAAAGCATATCTTGAACTACTTAAAAAACTGTAAATGTGTGACAAGAGTTATTCTTATTGAAAGAGTGTATAATTCTAACTTTGGATGATCGAAAAAATATTTACCAAAGAGGCTCTTTATCCAGGATTGAAATGAAAGTCATTAGAAAAGAAACACTTAAAAAAATCGCAAACACACTGACTAGAGAGCTGCTACTGAGTTAGACTGAGTAGCCCCTCTACTGAGTTAGACTCTGGTTCCATTATTCTTGGTTCCTTTCAGGGATGGAAGGGCACTTTGATGTTTCTTCAGTTGTGAACGAATGTAGCCTTCAACCCATATTTTGTAGCCGCATGTGTCCACAGGATTTCATCCATTATAACAAATATTTTGTATCCCTATTCGCTGGGAAAAATATGTTTAACAGTATTCATTAGATGGAAACATTGTTTCTGACTGAAAATTATTCTTTAGTCTATTTTTATTCTTTTTCGTCAACGCATAATTTTAAATTCGTACATAAAAATCGGAAAAAACCGTGAAAAAAGATAAAGTGGTAACGCAACGCAAAACACGTGTCGGGCCTCCAGCGAAATTGAGCATCCCCGTTGCCAAGGATTTAACAACATAGGGTGCCCGCGGGAGCGGAGGCTCCGGCTAGGGGGAAGCTGTGGGTGAGGGTGGGGACTGCGGAAGCCTCTCGATGCGCACCTGGTGGCCTCTCGACGTAGCAGCCGTTCCCACGGCGACGGCGACGGGCCCGCCCTCCAGGCTCCAGGCCTCCCTTCGCCTGGAATGCGCCACTCGAATCTGGGCCGCCCCCACCCCTGCCCTCCCCCCGCCCACCCTCGTGCACCTGCGCCTCCAGCGCTCCCCGTCGTTGCTTCGAGAGGACGAAAACCGCGCGGTGGGAAATCTCTCTAATAAAGTAAGCCCTTTGGTTGCGGAGGAGGCGAACAGAAGACGAAAATAATTACTGCAAAGAAATAACTAACAGTCACATTCCAATGGGGAGGGGGGGACGGACTCAAGCAAAGTTTCTACTTCTCGTATACATATGAATCGCGAAAAATACTTCTTACGCCTTCCTTCAGAGGGGACGTAAAGTCGGCTGTCCCATGTTGTAGATTTACTGCATGTAATAGATCATTAAGTCTAAAATAAAGTCTCTAAGCTAAATTAGAAATCACCTATTTTGTTGCCCGAGTGATACGGTCTCCCTCCTCTAGATGGTGAAAGAAGCTTAGTGAAATTTGCGTGATCAGAACGAAGAGCATGTCAGCCTGAGTCAAGTCATTTAAAATAAGCAGCATTAAATTGAACTGAATGAATGTAGGGAATAATATATGAATATAAGGAATAATATACTGTAGTACAACGAATGTTTCATAATGTTGCGGAAGATTGATGTCTAGATTCTATAGGGTCCCCTAACACAACCAGAGTTATTTTTCCGAAACAATGATAACGGAACTCTCATAACGATTCCCTGAAGCGTCAAGATACGGCCAAGGGGTAACATAGAGAAATATGTACAAGTTCCGGGATCGAGACAAACCAATGCAATGTTCAGGAGAACGCTTAGGTCACTGGGAATGTCGCCAGAGAAGCGGTAACTGCCATGAGTTTTCCTGTTACGTTTTTCGGGCAGCAGAATAAGTAGTAACTGGGATGAGACTGGGTCGAAACCGACAGGCTAACCCAGATTCAAAAGAATAAGAAACTAACTAGTACGAGAAAGTCTGTGCCATTCTATAACAGCCTCTAGTTTCTATTACGGTTTTATGTATTTCGTTGTATATTGTACTGCTCTTACTACCAACAGGCAATATTCAATGACAGTTAATATTTTAACAATCTTAATATTAATAATATCAATAATAGTAGTAGTAATAATAATAATAATACTAATATTACTAATAAAATAATTTGAAAATAATTACACGCTAAGTGTGTTTTTATATCACTCGATTTTTTCAGTTATTTTTATTAATTATATTTTAAGATATATTTCATGTTATGATACCTATCTTTAATATCACAAAATGTGGCAAAATCATCTTTGCTATTTGTCAAATACGAGAATGAAGGCGAGATTATCAAAAGAGCGGTTAAAATAAGACAATTTGAATAAAAGAGGTACGTCAATGAAAAAAGGCTGGGAAACTACTCGTTTAAATTGTTTTAAGTCGTCCTCGTCGTAATCGTGCCATTGCTCTCCTCACAAGAGGCGAGACCCAGCCACAAGCACACGCAAAGCTCTCCCTCTGCCCCGCTCCGCGAGCCTCCGAAACCGAGAGCGCGGGCGGGGCGGGGCGGGGCGGGGCGGGGCAGAGCGGTTTAATCCCAGCACGGCGAGGCCGCGATGAGGCCCCGGTGAGGACGCGGTGAGGCAGCGGTGAGGCCGCGAAGCGTCTTGGGGCCATTGTCCCGCCAGCGCGCACCTACCCCCCCCCGCCTCCGCCCCCGACCCTCCCACCCACCCATCCACCCGCAGGGCTCTCAATACAATCAACTCAAACGCTCTCCACAACCACTTTTTTGCTCGCCCGGGCAGACGTGCGCCCGAGTAAGATAGCCCATATTTTCCACGCTGCAGCGCTCGACAACCCGAGTTAACCGCTCGGCGCCCGCTTCGCTGACAATCTCAACTCGACCGCGCGGAGGCAGGCCCCGCTCCAGAAGGAAGCCAGGAGGAGGAGGAGGAGGAGGAAAGGAGGAGGATAAGAAAAAAGCGCGAGCGGGCCAAGTACCCACACTCGCGCGGAGCTGGATCCGCGCGGCCTCCGAGATTTCGAGAACTCTCGAAAAGTGCGTGCGCCCGGAGCGGGCAGGCGGGCCGAGAGGGTCGACGGGTGGAGGAGGCGAGGGTTGGGGAAGGGCCGGAGACGGGGAGGAGGAGAGTGGGCTAAGCGGGAGGAAAATATCCGCAAATGACGCAGACCAGCATCAACGTCCAAGACTCTTGAGATATAGGTCGAGCGGCGCATGAAGTGTAGGAATCTGTTCCCTTGGTCCTTTGCCTACGAGAGCTCCAACGCCTTTTCCCAGAGCGTAGTACGTATGAATCTATATACCTTCTAAGATTCATTAGTCAAGAGATTTATATGGGAAATTTAATTGTACGGGATTACACAAGTGGTCTTGATGAAATAAGGAGCTGGTCGTGAAACTCATTCACCTACACATCATGTACATGGTTTCACTCAGGAGAGTCTTTTTACATTCGAGGAATTCCTGAGTTCTTCCCAACTTTTATTATTCAATGATGTCCTTATGAACTCCATACTGAGTCTGTTTTTTTTTCATTATGGATATTACAAGATTGTACTCTAGTCATATGGATTTCGAGAGTACGCACATATACAGGATGTCCGGGGAGGAAACGTCGAAAGTTCGAAAATAAGCTCTTAAGACAATTCTAAGTATACTTTGTCTAATAAACTACGTGGATATTCCGAATGGTTGGGCCGCAATGAGCACTCAAAATTTGGTTTGAAAAAATGATTTCTAGTCAAAAATTTGCATTATGGAACCATAAAAATACTCCAGAAACATGTAAATTGTTTATTATTCACAAAAGAAATGAATATATTTGCTCAAACAGAAAAATTAAGCAAGAAATAAAAAAGCAGTCGAACTGTGTAAATTGGGTACTTTTTTATTTCTGGCTTAATTTTTCTTTCTGAACAAATATATTCATTTCTTTTGTAAATAATAAACAACTTATGTGTTCCTGGAGTGTTTCTATGCTTCTATAATGCAAAGTTTTGCCTAGATATGAATTTTTCAGTCCAACTTTTGAGTGCTTATTGCGGCTCAACCATTCGGAATATCCACGTAGTTTATTTGACGAAATGTGCTTAGAATTGTCTTAAAAGCGTATTTTAGAAGTTTCTACGATTCCTCCCTGGACACTCGTACTTATTCGACGTTTGAATATTACATGAGGTGGAGGGAAAATATACTTTTTCCTGCATTTTCCGTTATTAATGAACTTATTGATCGGTAATAAAAACAAGTAAACTCGACTTTATGATCACACATTTAAATAAAATCGTTCAGTTCTTAGACATTCGGCCGTACGTAAGAAATGTAATAAACTGGTCTATGTACACAATACCTAAGCATATTTAATTATTAAAATATTCATGTTTTTAAGTTAGGAACTTTTTCAATTTATCGAAATTCGCTCAATATTGAAACCAAATAATTAAACTATCTAGTTTAATGAGTAAATACAGTAAAGTCATACGCATGTTTGAGTCTGCAGCGTCCAACGTCCATCAAAAAGAGAATAAAAACCAGGATCGATGCTATCTCTACCTTGGGAAATCGCCCTACACCTGTCAGAGACAGGAAATCTCGTGTCGGCAGGTGCGAACTTTTCTTTACCAACCAGTAATGTGCGTGAGATAAGAGGACCCTCTTTCAATTTCCTTCTTTGTCACAGATTCTGCTTGGCGATGCCTCAGTCCACGGTCCATATCGCTCGATCCCTCCACCAGTTCATTAGTTCCCGAATCATTTCGGATCGCCCCGCACTCTTTGATAATTTTCGGGTTATGGCGCACACGAAGAAGAGTACACAGAAAAATCTATCTACGTGCAATCAAAAAGTTCAAAAAAAAAAAAATCGTTCAGAAAAATCTACCGTGCCTCCCACATGGCAGCAGATAAACACCCAATAACCGAATCGCCAGGCAATATCACACGACTTTATTAGATAACGGTTATCTCGCTATCATATTCCCCCGATCTGCGCAAAGCTGCTCCCTGCTACATGCAAACGTGGCAGCGCTTGTATCGCCGAAGCCGGGCACAAAAGATTGAAAACGCGGCGTCAATACCGACGCTCGAAAAAAACTAATTAACTCGAATCGGAGAGTGACGCGGGAGGGGAAAGGGGAGAGGGGAGGGGGGAGGCGGTGCAGGGCAGCCAGAGCGGGGAGGGGGGGGCGGGGAGGGCGGGCGGATATTTTGCACCGCTCCTCTTCTAATCCTGCAGAATACGACCTCCACATGCAGACGAGGGGCCTCTGGCAAACTTCAGCTTGAGCGAAAATAAACTCAATCAGCAGCAGGAATTTTTTTTTCTCAAAAATTAATAAAAAGCTCCCTCTCTTTCTTGACACGTGCGCGAGCTCGGCCGGGGCTACGTATTATCATGACAATTCTTCGTCTTCTGGGATTTAATAAAGAAGTTTTAATAGATTTTTCTGTACGATTCTTTTTATGATTTCGTACTTTGCCTCTAAATGCTTTTTCCTTACGTGGGTGTACCCAAATTATTTTCAAAGAAAGTATACGGCAGGTGGAAAGTCCTTTGGAGAAAAGGGTAGAAAATAAATATTAAACCCGGAAATATTATTAAGCAAACCGGGGGAACTTCCATTAAACTCAAACATGCAAATGCTCTGAGAACAATGAGAGAGTTCAAACTCCTCCATCGTATGGAGAAGTTAGTATCCTTATTTAATTCCGTAGACGCCTGATAATTTTTTTGAGAATTCTGATATCCCCACTCATTTCATTTTTGTCGTCGATTTTCACTCCTTCATTTGTTCGTAATTACTACAATGAACCTTCTAGAAAACATGAAATAGACTTTTGCAATACACATTACTTAACATTAAATATACAAATGAACGTATTTACATATCCCAAATACATTTTTATTTCAATTTGCTACATTATAAAGAAAACATAATTTTTGTTATTTCAAACCAATTACAGAATGTTTTAAAAGAACAGATTACACTTTTTGAAAATGTGAAACTCAAATCGTAAATAAATAAAATAAAATAACTCTCGTACTTTCATCTCGCATAAAACCTTAATTATAAAAGTATATTCACTGTAAGTTCAAATATAAACTAAAATTACAACATCAGGTGTCTTGAATACCAAAGCTTAACGGAAATCATGGGACAATATCAACAATCCTATCTCGTACATTCAGAGAGATACCGAATTTTCATTTATTAATTTCCAAAATCTCTCTACACATCAAACAGCACGAGTGTCTCAAAAAAGGACCTTCATTTATATCTATTTCAAATTCATGTCATTCTTTCACTTTTTAATTCACGTATGAAAGATTTTTATCATATCGCTATGCATCGATAAATAAATACATTTGGTATCTCTCAACATTAAATAAAAGCAAGTTGAGGACCGATTATAAAACGAAATTGTAATTGAGAAGAAAATTGCGGAAACGTGGAAATGAAAGACGAACGAATTGCAAAGATCTAGGAAATAAAACATGACATAGTCTCCAAGAATGCATCTACAAGGGCCTTAATATTTTGTTACGTCACGAACTGTCGGCATTTTTGACGACACACGTAATACACACCGAACACCGCAATGAAAGCAATACTTTACAATAAAAATATTAATATATTTATTTTTATAGATGAAATAAATTTTTAGTTAATTTTTATCTTCAGTATCGTACGCAATGTTACAGTAGCAGTATCTAGTAACATGATTAAAACGAAAAATGGAAAGCAACATTCAGAACGATGTAGGAAAACAATAGGAATTAATAAATAAAGGAAAGACTTAAGTGTAATTGTGCGTGTGTATGAAATAATAAATTATAAACATTAATTTAATATGTTTAATACGAACAATATAAGAAAGGAATGGCTAAAACGACTAGCGAATGGTGCAACACATGATAAGGGGCGTGGAACTAAGCAACAAGAAACGTATTTGACACTGACCTGCAAAACGTAATAAAAACAATGCAAACTCAAGAGAGGTGTCCTAGAGCAGCGGAGAGAACGGGCGAGGTGGCGAGGCAGATTGGACGCATCATGATGAGTTCGAAACTACGTTGTGAATTTTTAATAACGGAATTTTAATGTTAAACTCGTAAATTTATCAGGATTTTGATTGCAGCTTCCGAGAACGTCAGAAAAATTTTGAAATTTAAAATTGAATGTAGAAATTATACTCGTATGTTCGAGTGTGAAGAAGGAAATGTAGCTGGAATGCAGATGGAGAAAGTAAAAAAGCTGTGGTGATAAACCAGGAGTTATTCGCCAGTACAGTGAGCAGCAGATCAACTGAAAGAGAAGTGGGAAAGTTTAAAAGACAAGAATTAGAAATGTACAAGACCTCCAAGTCTCTCCCCACCACTTACGGGCCAAGTGGGCGGACTGAGACGCGAACGTCGGCAGCCCCCGACGTCGCGGCCTTGCGTCGCCGCGTGCGCGTGCGCGTGGGTGCGTGCGACGGCAGGTGCGCGCCGCGTGCCCCTCGGCGTCGTGGCGCCATCCGCGCGCCGGCGCCGGCGCCGTCTGCGCCTCCGCACGCCCACACGCGTGCGTGACGCTCGCGTCCGCACGCACCGCCTCCACTCGACGCCCCCCCTCCCCGGGGCTGCGTCACGCGTCACGGCGCGCGCTGTACGTCACGAAGACCGAGGGCAGAGGAAGAAATAGGCTGACGTTGAAGGAGGAGCGACGATTGCCGCTGTTCTGAAGAGCCTGCTTGCTAAATGCGGCGGTGAGAGTGTTCTTGAATGCAAATCATTGACGTTCACGGGGCACCAGCACCTTCTACACGAATTTCTATTTTTCGAATTTGAGCGGAAATGTCTAATTTCAAATATTATTCTCGTTGGTGTGTTGGGACTTTTATTCATCATTCAATTATGTAGGGTTGAAATGTTCGGATGGGATTATAGAGCCCAAGATAACGTGCGCAGATTGTACTTCTCCCCCATACGCCACATACAGTATTTATTGTTCGTTAACAGAATAGATCAAATCAAAATTAATTCTAAATTATAACTGCTTGTTTGATTAAATAACGTTTTACTTGTGACCATGTCTGTCTAAATTTAGTGGGTTATTGCATCATTAATTATATGCGGTTAAAACTCTTCAAAATCAGGCGTAATACATTTTATTGTTTTATGCAGTTGTACTTACAATAGACATTTGAAGGATGTTTCTCGAGCCGAGTGTGTCCACTTCTTCAGATACAAAGGCTATACTTCGATTTATTTGTAGTGGTACCTTGCCGTAAGGCAGCGGGTACGGGAGCTTGAACGTGACTATGGCGAAGTTTAAGCTCCCGATTAGATGTCACCGTGACAAGTCATTAAACATCAAGTGCCATTATAAAAAAGTCGAAGTATAAATAGGTAGCAACAATAACACTATATTAATAAATTATGTATAGCAATAAGTTATATTATTAAAACATTTATAAATGGTATATTTAGAAATTGTCAGAAAGCGCATTGATAGTAAGTGTAGAACTTTTTACAAAGACTGTAGGGGAAGTGTAACCGACCGTGATGATCGCTCCACAAATTGAAATGAATACAGCTGATACCAGCTGCGGCTACGAATATAGGGAATGGGCAAGGGGGTAACACTCCGCAGGGCAAAAGCGAGGAAAGGCGGGGGCGGGGGTTACTCAGAAAGAAAATTTAATTTCATGTAGCGAATTTAAGCGAAAACGTAAGAAGATATGTTCTGTATTTACTTTAAAATGAAAACATAAGCTTAATTAAAAATACTTACATTCTAAATTGAAATTTATTGTTATATGAGTCCAACAAACACACTATGCTTGATGATGAGTATTTGACGGTCTATAATTACAGATACAATAACCCATTAAATGCTTTCTTGACCAATACATGGCTGGAATCACTAGGTAACAGATGAGCTTCTTTTTGCTTCAGAAAAACCGGTGTGTAAGAGGTGTATATATTTTCATTAATTGGCTAAGAAATTCTTGCAAAAGCACAAAAATTTAAGTTTGCATCTTACCCTTATAATTTCTAGTGAAATATAATTTACACTTGATTAATACCAGCTAATGTTGAAAGACTTACAAGAAACTTAAGACAGACAAATGCACAGAAAGATATGCATGTTAGAAACGAACGTATTGGAGATGCTGTACAGACATTTTTTCTGAAGAATAATCAAAGCAATGCTAACTTAAAACTACAAATTACAAACTTATTTTAAATTGTACAGACCAAGGAAAACAAATAACATACAATATTTCTAGATATTATTAATAGTTTTGTGAGAAAGATAATTTTTATTCGTCTAATTTTCGAAGATTTTTGCAGGAGGACGGCCTTCAGTCAAACTTTCCAAGAAACCAAAAAATTATGTGTTCTTACCTAAAGTAGTTTAGGTGAGGACCTATGGCGGGCCATGGACTCCACATCTCGTCTCCTGTGCACCTGAAGCAAAGGAAAAACTTAATTAACGACAAGTTCCCATAATCCATTTTCGGAGTAGTATCTGATGAGCACAAAAGATGAAGATGACTTTGAAGCCAAGTGAAAGAACGTATTTGTTATTGTCAGAAAGAAATCAGTTTTGAAATAAGTGATTTTAAACCAGTTTCAAGAAGGTGATATCGGCTGTGCTACCACCGCTTTTTTTACTAATTATACAAATACAATCTTAAAATAGTTTGAGAGATAAATAATGACCATACCTGGATTACCATAAATATATGTCTTGATCACTTCGAATAGTTTAAACGCATAAAGAGCACTATATAATGTAGGATATTCTTATTCATAATTATGTAACAATGTGAAAATCCGTATTCCAGTAACGTTTGGATATCATAATAAAATTCTAAAACTATTAATAATTCTCTCGTTTAATAATTGTAAAAAGATTTCTATTAATTTCTTTAATAATCTTCTTTTATTAATTTATTTAATAACTGCAAATATATTTCTACCTGAAATTGTTTGCACCTGGTACAAAACAATTTCCCTAGCCAAAAATTTAGAAATTCTGATCGATACAAAATTTACTTACAAATCACGTATTTAATCGATTACTGAGCAAAGGAGCCAAAAACCTTTCAACTTCATCCATTAATTAATATTAATTCATTCCTTAAAATTGAAACTGGTTACTCTTAAACAAGTCCAAAATAAGACTTTCAATGAGATACCTACCAGGTTTAGGGAAATGCAACAAAATCAAGTTTAAACCCAAATTAAGATTCTGAGAAACTTAGCACACCCTGATTATTTCTAATACGCAAATAAATGAAGAACCCCAAATACACACTGTGGCAACATATTTCACAAAATCATCCCCCATTTCATATCCCCTGGTTTGCGTATTTTTAGAGTAGGAAAAACAGAAATTGATCTTTTACGTATCCATTTACATTCATCCAATTTACACCACCTTCAAATATGGATATAATTTTCATCTTGTAATATACAAATATCCTTCACTCTTTGTTAAGAAAACAAAACAAAAATGTTGAGCACAAAAAACTAACAAAAATACAGTTCGGATTTCTCTATGATGCGCACCATATATTGCAATGCATTTACAACCTTACACATACTATTTTAAAACGCATGAGGAGCAAGTATGCTGGGAAAGAAGGAATCAATTTCAGAAAAGCATTATTTGCTCCTGGCTAAGGGTATAATATATCAAATGTTTAATGAAACAAAATTTTGCAAACGTGTCAATTCACGTTGAAAAATAACACATGCAATTTAATGAAGTTTTGTAAATAAATTCGTGCCCAATACATTTATACTATGAGTAGTTGACAAATTTTATTCATTAATCCATTAATCACTAACACCGGAATTTTTGACATTTCAAAAATTCTCGTCGATTTTGACGTATTTTTATTTTTTCAGTGGTCCAAAAGTATTTACGATTTCTTAGAATATTCATTTTTCAATACTTTTATAAATAAGTAAGCCTGGCTAAAATCAACTGTAGGTTTTTGACTTATAGTACCTAATTCTATGAGGAACAAATATTTCTTTCGTTGATATGAACAGGATTGGTAAGAAAAGAATCAGATGTTTTTCTTGTAGTGAATAAAACAAGATAATTTGATTCGAAAGAAGAAACGAAGATTAGTTGCGTAGCAAAACAATCCCTCTTAACGAAATAGTAATGAGGACTGTAATTCCTGTGAAAAGAGAAAGACAGCCGGAATGACGTACGGCAGATAAAAGTGTTCATTAATGTCCCAACACTCTGTCACAGTAGGTGCCTGCCGCTTTGCTCATCAAAACAGTTCAGAGATAGAGAATACAGGTTATGTTAGCCATCAACATTCCAGTTCCTCTTCTCTCTTTCACCTTGACCTCCCAGCGGCCAACATGTTTCATAACATTCATATGTGAGAGTTGTATAAGCCGAAAATTGGCTCGGCGCAAACCCCAGACCACAAAGAAAACGTCTTACAAAGTGTCGCTTCGAACAAAGCCGCTCTCTCGGCGGCGCGTGTGTGTGTACACTGTGCAGAGTCGAAGCTGAATGGAGAAGCTTGTTTTCTAAACGCTTCTAGCTTCGTTCTTTCGTATC
>JAHLJT010004567.1:24667636-24693026 GCA_031308135.1 Acheta domesticus | reverse complement strand
ACACATGAAGCTCAGGTAAGTCGCAGGATTCGTTTAAGATATCGTTTTGCACTTTGCCTGCAGTTCATAGTCACGATGCCTTCTCGCCACCGCGGCAGTGCAGATAAGAAAAAGGGACGGATCTTACGTGCAGTGCACGGCAATTATGGACTCCGCGATCCAATGTAATTTACATTACTGAATCTTTAGTTGAACGACTTCAACTCAATACTTTTGATGCCTCTAAAATATCGCGGCATAGCAGCCTCTCAGACGCAGCTACTCGCCGGGGTATCACTTGAAGTTGTCGCCAGCGCCACTAATTGGCGCACCAACTTAGGTGCTTACGTTATACCACAGATAGTTCTCAACTAAAACGGTAGATTTAGATCCATCTTCTTGGAATATTCCGGGTAACATGACTCTGGCGGACCCGCATTTCGCTAATGCTAAGTCCATCGATTTATTGTTAGGTTCGGAAATATTTTACTCAATACTGGCTACGGGAATGTTTCATTAGGACCTGAAAAACCTGTCATGCAGAACACCTTATTAGGCTGGTTAGTAGCTGGCCGTCTAACGTGTTTGCAGGAGTCAAAACAATCTACGAGTTATTACTCGCATTATATCTTCTAATCACAAGGTTTAGAGCAAACACAGTTTGAATTAAACAAGTTTTGGCAATTAGAGGAACTGCCCGCGGCTAAAATTCCTCTCAAGAAATGAACATTGCGAAGATTTCTTTCGCGAATCTACCACTCGCGATCGCGATGGCAGATATATCATAAAACTCCCTCGCAAATTAAATGCACCGACTTTAGGCGCAAATCATTCTCAGGCAAAACGGCGTTTCTTATCATTGGAAACCAGGCTTCAGAAAGATCCCGAACTCAAACACAACTATGTAGAGTTCATGAAGGAGTATGAAAACTTGGGCCATATGTTGAAGTGACCTCCATCTCCATGGATAATTTCGGCTATTACATCCCTCACCATCCAATTCTGAAACCATCTAGATCAACAGGAAATTACGCGTATATATGACGCTTCAGCGAAATATAGCACAGGTGTATCGCTAAATGTACTCTTGCATTAGAGCGTGAAAATAGAGCTCGTTTTGTTTGCGTTCGAACTGCGGTTCGAAAATTTCACGTACAATTACAAGTCAGCTCCCTTACCTATTTTATAAGATAGAATAATTTTCTTTATCATGGGACTTCACATTGTTCTTATTAAAATTCTCTATTTTATTTCTTTTTACAAATGACACTCCTGTGTCGTGCCATTTGGGCGGGCAGTATGTTACGTCCCAATTTAAAACTATTTATTGAATTTTTATTTCCTTGCACCCAGGGGACTCTTGCAGCACAATTCTTTATACTCAATTATTTGAACAACCAGTGTAGTGTGTTGAAAAATATGTGAGTGAAATCGGTCGGAGTGGCGTCGTCGGAGGAATGCAGTCCTTGCCTCGCCCAGCTGGACCCCTGCACCCCTGCTGGACCACCCTCCGCGCGTCCCGCCCCCATTGGGGTGGCGACTGCGAACGTGCCGGAGGTGTTATTCCAGGCGCATTTTTTTGGCAACTTCCTGTCCGAGCCCCTCCGGCTCCAAGGGCATGCGTGCGCGCTGAGTGCGTGCACAAGCTTCGCCATCTCCCCAACAGCGCTAGCCCTCAGACACACACGCAAATTGACACTAGCGCCCCTGTGTGTCACGAAAGGACAACATTTCGACCGACCAGTTTTCAAAAACTTTTCATCCGACGAGAACAAGGACTCTTGTGGCAACCTCCGCAGAGGTCAGACGTACTTTCGTATGCGGTGCAAAATCTGTTTTGCCTACCGCAATCTGTTGCAAGAAGCGGCTCTCTAGCATTTACTTACAATATGCGGTGCAACGCCTAGTTGCCTACTGCAATCTGCTAGAAGACGCTGCTCTGCACAACATTTTAATTTGGGGTCGCAACTCTGCGCCATCCCCGTCAACAATCTCCTGCTGCTGCAACATCTCTCGACCGACATCTGCTGCAAGAAAACCACCAGAGCTCCAACGGATAAGTGATTACTTATTTCAAACTTCTTTCTGATGCATCAGAATTCTACTTGAGTGCACTCTTTTAATCTATTTAAATTTAACGCAAGAAAGGACTTTAATTTTTGGCAACTTCTGACTTCAAGATTACTGTTTTCAATCTTTTGTTCATTTCCTTTTCATTACTTTTTTCACATTAATTTTTTCTTACTGTTTTTAATATTTTTTGTTTGTTTACTAACCTTTTAACTCAAATTTTTTAGTAATTAAATATTTGTTATTTTTATTACAGCTAATGTTGTTCTTTTTTGCCCTATCATATTCCATCCATCTATGCAATACCGTACAGCTCAATTAATTTATGTGTTATGTGTATCATTAATTTACAGTCTGCTGGTCCTCCAATATATAAATATAAAGCTATCAGAGATCCTCCATATTCTACTTTTCTTTTTTATACTGCCAAATCACATTTTGCAGACGATACACGTAACACTCATAAAATTGGGTAGTAAATAACCGAAGTGACAATGCGGAAATTGTGTAGGATTTATTTCAAGTACTAAATATTTTCGTATCTTTTGAACCTTGCGTGATAGAAACTTTTTATGATGACTTTCGAAATCAGCTGATCGTTTCCTTTCAAATCGCCTACTTTCATCCAGAGGTAGGAAAACATTTGTTTTGTTCCCTAGTGTTATTTTTATGCATCTTCGGAGAGCTTCTATCATCAAACTACTACCCTCCAATAGTGTATTTCTTTCATTAAATTTCCTTTTTTCCCCGGATGTTATTTGAGTAACAACTCTCGATTATTAATTCGATATGAGTTACTAGTTCGTATTACTGATAGTATATCGAATGTAAAACTGTCATAGTCACTTCAGTTCCATCATTATTTACAGTAGTACACTTGACAAAATATAATTGTGTGATGTCAGATTCAACTTTTGAATTCTTCGTTCTAATGTTCCGGAACACCCAATCTGAATTCAACACTGTAGTCATTTATCTTAATCTTGCGCGCAGATTGTATACAAATATATAGTGACATTTTGTAAATATTTTTCATACTTGCGTGAAATTATTTATTTTGATAGAGGTCGTACTTTCAAATTTTAACTTCAAAACATACGTGATTTGCTTTCCACGTGCAGAACTTAGCCCAGTTCACCTCTTGTGTTGTTTCACGCTGCACGATATTGATGTCGTACAAGTCGAGAAACTGCTTAGCGTGGATGGCGTTCGCTGTTGCCGTGTCTTAGGCTTGTTTGAAATCCATGTAAGGAATGACCACTTTCACCATGAACCACTCGTGAAAGCCATGGGGTATTATTCTTGGCAATATTGAATTGGCGACTTCCTACAGGGATTACTCCGTTGTTACTTGTGTTGTATTGATGACTTTTTGCCGCATTCCATACTACGTCTTTTCGAGACATTACTTAAAGGGTTTCAAAGAGAAGACAGCATTTATCTTGAGTGCCATTTCTGTTATCGTACTCTCGTGTGTCCTTTATTCTACTTTAATGACTGCACATGTTCTTCCTGTTTAGCGGTTTATACGTAATACGCATTGCTTGTTCATATCATTCTTGAAAAGTCTTCCTATTTTGATTCAATACAAATTGAAATTCTATTGAGAAAATTATAATATTCTATGTCAGAATTTTAAACGAAAACGTAACAGTTCATCGAATTAAAAAAATATTAAAGAAAATTGATAGTAAATGTGAAGACACGCTTTAAATCTTCTAACAGAATAAGAATTTGACTTATGTAGTGATGGGTAATAGTTAATGTGTGAACATTTCCTGAAATGGGAGGAAACGCTTCTGTGAACTTACAAACTTAAACATAATAGAGGAATTTTCATATGAACTACAAATAACACAAACGACATAATCGTTGAAAATGTCACTTAAACTTTCAGTTTATTCTTTCCTTTCCTTCTAATTTTTTAGATTTTAGAATTAAATTAAGGACAACTAATGACATAGCAACAGCAAAATGCTGCTAAACAAAACTACATGAACTATTTTTCTAAAATTTATCACGTACACTCCTCATGAGTGAGAAATAAAATATTCTCGTGTAACACTGCAATAAATTAAGCATTTTAACAAAACGAGTTTTCTTGAATACTGAAATAACGTTGGACATTATATTTGGATACACTGTGCAAACTTTCGAACAAGTTGGATGGATATCGAAAAAGTTGCTGTTCCATAACTAATAGCAACACATTAAATGACAGCAGCCTCTTGGTGGAGTCTTGCTATCGTACTGAATTTGAGATTTCAGTCGGTACGAACAGTACAAGATTTGGCGGAATAATGCAATCAATATATGCATTTTTTAGACACAATCCAAACGATTTCATGGTTTTTGGATTTTTTCAGAGTTCTTGAGTATTTGACGTCACCTTGTAAACCTCTCACATGGGCGGAGGCGGTATTGTTTTTCTTTCTATTTCTGCACTGCGTTGGAAATTAGAAACATAGATACCTTGAGGGACCAACGGTAAACTGGATGTCGCATTTACAGTATCACCATCACGTATCCTACTTGTCAGAACGTCACCCTATACCCTTGCTTCCTACAAGCTGTCGCCAGGCGCGTGCTCACCCGCCGCGCGTAGCACTTGGCACAGTCACCAATGCGCCCGCGAGACCGTGCCCCGCCCCTTCGCCGTCCCCCCCGCCCCGCCGTCCCCGCCGCCGCCCGTGCCCTTTTTTTTGCGGGCGTGGGACTTCCTCTCTCTAAACGATTTCTGGAATTTTAATTTCAGCTCTCTCCGGAACATTATTAAACATCTTTCGTGCGGATGGAAATGTAATGAGTTTTTTAACTTGGCCTTTTATTTCGCCCGCGCTGTTCATAAAGCGAGGCGGGTTTGGGTTTTCCGCAGGCGCGCACGGGAGACCGCGCTGAATGGAGACCGAACGCACGCGCGTGTCTGCCCGGCAGGACAGCGCGAGCACGCGTGGCCGCACGCGGCGCTCGCTGTGCCGAGAAGAGAAGCTAGTGGGAATGCGTGATATACCGAAACTTTTCCTTCCGGTTAGGGTTATTACTCAACATTACTCAGATGTTTAAAAATGAGCAACACATGATTTAAACTTAGATGTATGGATCCAGGAAACTACATGAATGCATAGGCCAATGTCTCTGAGTCCCTATGCAGTACGCTCTCGAAATTTTTTATTTTTTTATTTTTTACAAATTCATTTCTTAATAATTTCAATAAAAGGCAACTCTTAATGTTTATAAAATGGTTTATTTATTTAAATAACTATTATAGATAAACAATTCAATGAATTTATCCGAATACATAATCTTTTCCTCCTTAGTATTATTACTCAACAATTACTCAGATATTTAAAATGTGCAGGCCTTCATTTAAAGATTTTACAATTGGCTGAATTTAAGCAGAAAAATATCGAAGTAACAAAAATCAATATGATTGAAAAAGGGCTTGAAATTATGTATCATTTAGGATATACTAGTTTAAAAGCTTCGAGCATGAACAATGTACGTCGAAAATTAGATGTGTGGGATGTAGCTGTAGTGAAGTTCTACATATTCAATACACGGAGAAAAGAAAACCTCAAAAAAAAACGTTGTCGTGACGATCAGAGTTAAGTCTCGAAGATTACTTAAATAAGGGAGGTTTTCCCCATTTTGAAACAATTGCATTATTTTGTGTCAGACAACACTCGTAAACATTTTACTTACATTCATTTACAAATATTTTCATTTAAAAAGACTTAGAATTTAAGACTAGTTCTCGCTTCTTTAACATAACTTTACACTCGCATTTTTTTTTTCGATTTGAAATGCCAAATGCTTTCAGTAGATCGATTATAATTCACACAATGCAATAACGAACAAATATTGGGAGACAAGCTTTTATTCTATTAATTTTGTAATTTTGTTTAGCTTTAGTATTTTGTACCTCAAAACATGTTAATATAATGTTATAATAGCTACTGATAAAACATGTGGAGCTCACTACGTTTCATTTAAAGCGAAAATCACACAATTTGGTTGAGCGGAATGCTCAAACTTCTTTCTACACGAAAACCCTTAATGATTTAAATATAAAGATTTTTTAAATTTTCTTAATGCCAGAGATATTATTGAAAATTGGAACTACACCATACGTAGATAAATAACTTTTCTTCTGTATAAGCAAAAACAAAATCAGCTATTTCCCAGAAAATATCATGGGGGCTTCCAAAGTAGTCCCCAAAATTAAAATCCTATTTTTTTTGTTATTTAAGGCCGCATCAACTACTAGGTAATTAGCGACCACTATTGGATTTTAACAGTATGGTATCTATGACGCCCAACGCCTCAAGGCGGGACCAAGGCAGGACTCGAACCCCGCGATCCTTCGGGTCCGAGATCGCTATCGGCACTATTGCTGTAACGATCTCGACCACCGGGACGGCAAAAATATCTTTATAATATCAGAAACGGCACGACTAGACGTTTGCTTCTGTCTTATTTACAAAGCTTCTACTCAGAAGTTTGTAATGTAACAGAGTTATGCGTGACACATAAATCCATCCACGCTTTAGTACAGGCAGGAAAAGTAAAAAAGCGCACAGGGGGAAAGAGAGAGGGGAGAGTGAAGGGGAAGAGGGAAAGAAAGTAAAGAAGTAGAATGAGAATGAGGAGGAGATATGGAGGGAGAGGAAGATAGAGAGATATATGGAGGGATATGGAATGATAGAGTGAGAGGGAGTGGGTAGGAGAGTGCAAAGTAAGCAGAAATGTGTGAACAGTCATGCAACAAAAATTTTGATTCCTCCCAGATCTCACATTGTTGTATTTTGACGTCACTTCAATGGACGTATAATGAGGTAGAAGATAAAATCCTGTTGCATCCCAACCAAATTAAAACATTTGCTTTTATACACACATATATTATTCGATTTGTAGAAAAATACAGATAACTTAACAATGAGGAAACTGTCGGACCGAGTGTTCTATTTGCGTCGAATTGTTGATTCTGTTGTTTTTTTCGTTCCTGTGCATGACAATCGCCGCGCCGCGGCACACGAGGTTATACAGATTTGATTTAGTTTAGACAGTTATAAACATTGTGCCTCTCTATCACAGCCAAGGTGTTAATCGTTGCACAATCATGTTTAAAACAAAAACATCGAGCTTCGGTATAGTTATCACAAAAAATGAAGATGCTAGTATTTCGTTCATCTAGAAAATAACTTTTTTAGTGGTGTCGAATTGGTTAAGATGTCCTCATCAGATGTCATATGAGAGGAAATGCGCATATTGTAGTGAGAGCCGACGGAGCGGCTCTTCGTAGCTGTCCAATGGAATTTAGGCCACTGTAGGAAAAGCGCTTGGCGAGACTCGAGAACGTGTTGCAACCCGAATGCAAACGACCCAGGTTACAATGAACAAATGTTAAGGAAACAACGTTATGAAATAAGTTTATGAAACATGAATGTCAAATTGGAGACATGGAGCATAAGTGTCAAATAATATCCGAAAATTAAAGTACTAATAATATTTTAAGGACTCTGTTTCGTTCATTCAACAATCCAACAATGAATCCATAAATGAATAACTCATTTCTAAAATGAGGTATCTTCAAGATGTGCATTTTTTTCAGCTAGGAAAAGTATTAACATTAACTCTTCTATAGTGCGATTTTTCTCACTCTGCCTCTCAAGGCCTGTCTTCACGATGAAATATGTCACGCTATTTCGCGTCTTTCTCAGTTGTGTCGCTAGATTTCGCATGATCGCGACTGTATCAAGCAATGCTCGCGATCATGCAACATCTCGGCGGCAGGACCATAGGGCAGGCCATAGGGGCTTGAGAAGCCGAGTTAGAAAACTCGCACTATAGCTCAAAGTAGGATTTAACTGTTTTCGCACATTTCGAAAGAAAGACGCATTTTTGAATATAATTTTGCAAGCATCATGGAAATTCACGTCAAGGTCATTGAAGAATAATACTAGAAAACAAATTGAAAATGGTTGTACGTCACTTTGTAAATAAGCTTTTCAATGTACCAAAGCTTGCAGCTTATTTTTCGACTTTTATTTCATTTTGCGGCCGCCTCATCTCGCATCAGCTGCATCCCTGGGCTCTGTAGCTTCGCCTGCACTGGATCCTCCCCGCTGCTTTCCATAGGTCGTTTTTAAACGCACAAGGTCTCAACTTCCGCTCTCATTCCTGTTGCTGCTGAATGTGCCCCACGGCTAGTCCAGTAGCATTGTCGGAGAGTGCTTGACGTATGCTCGCACCGCGGTACTACGTTCAGTGTGGGACGCGGAAAATTTCAACACGCTTTTAGAATGTTATGCGACTGCATGAGTGGGTGGAAGGATTTAGGAACTTCTAACAGTGTCTCATACTTACAAATTTCTGCACCGATGGTGTTACCATTCGCAAGATAGATATGTACATTTCTGTGATACTTTAATTCTCGGTAATACTTAAAAAATAAAAGAGTAAGGGTATATTCGTTTCCACGAAGAATTGTCTTTATTTAAATTAACTGAAATATATAGTTTACACTGGCATGTTTAAAATGGGCAGTTAAAATTAGTTAATCGCTAAATAACTGACGCGAGAATTAAATAATAAGAATACATTATTGTTTTGCAGCAACAAACTCGAAATATGGAAATAACATGAACTTGAAAGTATTAAGTTGTTTTGAAAACTCTAATCACCTTCAATAATAGGAGAAAAGAAACAAAATAAACAATACACTTCTTTGGTAGTTGCAAAAAATTGTTTCCTGTGTAACAGATTCACATAGTGATTCATACAAAACATTTTTACCATAATTTGATATATTTTTGAAAGAAATATGATCTGATATTAATCTTGAATATATTGCTGCTGCATTGCGTTTACCATGAATGATGTGATTTCGTGGATTCTTGATGGTTAAAATTATTCATGTAGCATAAGGTGAAATATTCAGCAAGCCGAAAATGTAACTTTTGAACAAATTGTCAGCTATAAATTTCGAAAATTGTATGGAGCTTAACAAACTTTCTATTGAAGTTTCATTTTTCAGATTCACTTAAGATTTAACTATTATACAAAGAATACATTCAAAATAGTTCATTCCATCAATGTTTGTGACAGAAGTGGAGCCCGTGCGCTACCTTAGTCTTATATGCTGTTAATTTAAACATTGAATTTAATGTCGAATTATATTAATCTCTCTTTAATGTAAAAGATTAAGTTTCATGTACAGATGTACGCAAAATGTGTATTGATTTTAATTTAAACATTAAATTTAATGTACAATCATATTAATTTCGTTTTAATGTACAAGGCACATTAATTTTCATGTATATGTGTACATTAAATCTATATTGATTTTAATTTAAGCATTAAATTTAATGTAAAAATAATTTCTCCTTTTAATGTTGAAGGTACATTAAAATTCATGCACGGACGTACATTAATTTACATTAAATTTAATGATGTTTCTAACTGTAGTTGTTGAAAAATGGAGGGCAAATCCCCCAGTGAGGCACGCGGACCTCATTCGAGGCACGAAGCGTCACTTCACCACCGCTCGAGCGCCCCGCTCTGCCCCGCCTGCGCCGCCCCTCCTCTCCCCTCTCCATCTCCACCCGCCACGTCCCGCTCTCTCCTTCCCCGTCCGCCCCTCTCCCCGCTCGTCGGTGTAACCAGCCAAGATAATGCCAATTCCCATCTGCCCCGTGTTTGGGAAAGCGGAGGCCCCATTGAATATTTATGACGCGCGTCGGAACGGGATGACAGTTGACAAGCGCGGCAATATGGAGGAGATTTGGCCGCGGGGGACGGACGTGCTGGCGGTGGAGGAGGAGAAGATGGAGAAGGGGGTGGGAGAGGTTGCGGGGCGAGGGCAGCGACGAGGGTAAGCCGGCCGTCTCCCAGCTCCGCGCTTCTCCTCCGCCAATAAAACTCCCCACAACCTTGCCTGTTATTGATTCAAAATATGTCTGAGCCCTCCAGCTACCCCAGCGGTTTCGTACCTTGCATAACTAAGTTGCGGCACCAATTGCCGTGGTCTTTTGTTTTGTGCTGCCTGCGAGCTGTTTTTCGTTTTTACGTTTCTTCTCTCGCGCCTCTTGCTGTCCTGATATATCCCTTGTTTCCTCATTTTACTGTTGTGGCTTCTCTTCTGCTACCGTAATTTTCGTTTATAATGCATTCCTCCCTTCTGCCATAACGACAGACTAAAATCTCTGTCCATAACGTGACTCTTTCGTGAGTTTCGGTGCAACTGGAATAATAAGCAACTTCAAGCTTCTGGTGTGGAATCCATCCACACGTAGTAGTCCTATACGCCCTTACACCTCATGAAGTGATAAAAATGTCTGTGATGTGTAGCATCCCGACGACTGAAAGCACAAATCCCTACCGTTCTAATATCGGGCCATCTCGCGTGTCGTTACAGAGGCGATTTTCTCTCCTCCGTCTCGTCCAAATCTGTTGTTTGAATAACTGCTCGGTGTTTTATATTCCTTGCGCGCTCTGGGGCGACCGAATCGGGCCCCGCCGCCCGGTAGGTCAGGCGGGCAGCGCGGGCTTTTGTGCGTATTGTCCCCGGCACTCCCTCGCAACAATTCCACGCACTATTTTCTCTTCGCCGGTTTCCGCACCTCTCCACCCCGCCTTCCCGCCGCACCGACAGCGCCGGTGATTCGCGGAGTAACCGCGAGGCAGCGCTCCAGTCGTCGAGCCGCGTTCCCACGTATAAACAGGCCTCATTGAAACGGCGGACGAATTTTCCACACTCGAAGCTCATTTACATAATTGAATCGGGCCTTTTGTTTCGTGGCAGCGCAGAGGCGATTCCGGTCCCGCCGCGCGACAAAGTGCCGTCCGCCCCTCCCGCCCGCCCTCCCCTCCCTCCCTCTCGCCCTCCCTCCCTCCCTCTCGCCCTCCCGCCATCCCGCCTCCTCACCCGCCCCTCCCCGCTCTCCTCACCCGCCCTCCCGCGCTCCTCACCCGCCTTCCCGCGCTCCTCACCCGCCCTCCCCGCGCTCCTCACCCGCCCTCCCGCGCTCCTCACCCGCCCTCCCGCGCTCCTCACCCGCCCCTCCCGCGCTTCTCACCCACCCTCCCGCCCTCCTCACTCGCCCTCCCGCCCTCCTCACCCGCCCTCCCGCCCTCCTCACCCGCCCTCCCTCCCTCTCGCCCTCCTCCCTCTCGCCCTCCCTCCCTCCCTCCCTCTCGCCCTCCCGCCATCTCGCCTCCTCACCCGCCCTCCCGCGCTCCTCACCCGTCCTCCCGCCCTCCCTGCCCTCCCCACCCTCCCTCCCGCGCTCCTCACCCGCCCTCCCGCGCTCCTCACCCGCCTCCCCGCCCTCCCCACCCGCCCTCCCGGCCTCCCCTCGCCCTGCCCTCCCGCCCGCCCGCTCGCTCACTCACTCTCCCGCCAGCTGACCCGCTTGTTCGTCAGTTCACTCGCTCGCCCACTGCCCGTACTCTTGTACAGTTCTGCTCGTTCACACGTCCACCTTCTCCCCATCCAGGCTGGCGACCAACTTTTCTGACGGAGCAGTGTAGTAGTTAGAATTTTACTTTGTTGCCCATTAGCAACGTAGCAGGACTGGAAGTGAAGTTTGAGTCGGGGACAGCGGCAAGGATCTGAGAGACGAAGTTGAGGTACAGGTATAACAGAAATAATATTGTAGTAGATGAATGTGAATGAGGGAGAGAAGCAAAGGGGGAAAATAAGAACACTGTGGGCGAAAAGAAGGTGGTGAGTAGGAAGGCAATGTGAGGGACGATAAAAAAACTGTACATGTATGTGAGGGAAAAGTGAGAACGAAAGGAGATGGAGAGGTGAGAGAAGGGAAAGAGAAAGAAAGTTGTTTGATGTGTGTTGTGTGCATTTAAAGAAGGGGGCAGATAATAGGATGAATGTCGGATGCGGAGACAAAAACGTCGACGAAACAAATTAGAGGGTAGAGATGCGATGAGTGGTCGGCAGACCGGACAGACACAAAGAATGAGCTGGAGGTTAGAGGAGGTTTTGGAGATCGGAAGCGGAGACAAAGTTCAGAAGCGACGATGATGGTACAACATTGGAAACAAGACCTAAAGCGAGAACTGACATTGGACGAGAACCAATGCCGTTGTTAGGCGAATTCCTTAACTGTGCCTCGTGAAGACACAGCAGTTAACTCGAATGATGACGGTTTCCTGGACGAGTAACCATCTGGTTACCAACGGCAACAAGGCTCTTGCCAAAGAGATAAAGGCACTGACGGACCGCGTAGTTACGAGACAAAAGACAAAACGTAACGTAGGATTACTTATAGATATACAAATAGTGTGTGTATATAAGCTCCATGCCCTAAAAGGGCTAAAAGACGTGTTGCGAAAAAACCGCAATAAACAAAAAAAAAATCGGAGATGGGAGTAAGGGCTGGAGCGAGAGGGTCCCATGCGGACATGCAGGGCGACGGAGGAGAAGGCGGGAATCCGACGAGGGTAGCAGAGTAGCGCAAGAACACGGCTGGCAGCGCCGTGAGGCTTGTGCGCGACATAAAAAGCGGCGTTTGAGTAAACTCTCTAATTTGCCAGTGCGTGCGAGAGGCGAGCGTTTTCCCCTGCGAGGCGGAATAAAATTCCGAGCAGCGCGGAGGTTGCTGCTTGTTCTCCGGGACAGGATTGTTTCGACTTCGTTATCTCGCAGGAACAGAATGGAAAAGACTTTCCAGAGCGCGGAATGATGGCTTGTCTGTTTTATGAGAATCTAATGGCAGATGGGGAATGAATGCTCGCTTTAGCTTCTGACTTATATTAACAGTTCATGGATAATAAAATATAAAGACTTCGAAATCAACTGAAATTACGAATATAAATTACTTTCTGCAAAACGAGTGTGATACGGCAGCATTGAAGTGTAAACAATTACGACAGAAGTATTTAACAATAGTCAACAAGTAAAATGTACGTACTACGAGATAGGATAAGCTTGCACTTAAAAGCAAGGGGTGTGTTGGGATAGGAATAAAAAATCGTTTTTTTTTGGAAAAAGTAAATTTTATTGATAAATTGTATGGAAATATTCAGTTTCACCGCTCTTTTTATGCGTTTTAATAACTCATGAATATATTAAAAGAATGTGACATGATTTTCCACGATTTTCAGTAAAGATTCTTCTGTTATTCCCAACAGCATTGGAAGAATTAAAAATGTCGTCAAAAAGCATATTTTCAATAGAACCTTGTTATTCAAAATTGAGTAACTCAATGTAAAGTGATATATGTGGTCATGACATTGAGATTCCAGAAGTCAAATTAGTTTCATTTGCCATGACAGAATAAAATGAATCCCTACATTCAATTATTAAAATTGATTTAAAAAGTGTAGAAGAAGAAACTGAAAATATTGTCTCGCATACAGTATTTTTGAATTTACGCAGTACAGATTAGTTAATTGAATCAAATTTATAATTTCATTAACCTGGTATTCTGCCGATATTCTTACGGAAGAACCGCCGATCAATAATTAGGAATATGACGTCTCGAGTACTTCAGTACTCACTTCAATTTCCCAAAAAGCGAAAATATAACGTTCTAATAGCAAATGATATTTATTTTATATTTGCACGCTACGGAATTCCAAACATTTTTATCTCCGGAAAAATAGTGCCAAAAAGCGGTAGCTAATTTCTTACACCTTCTGTACATATTTATTTTTATATACGTACGCTACACCATTTCATCATATACACCTAAGTCAAAATGGCGACCCGAAGCGCTAGAGCCTTTCGTATGCCATCGTACAGGTTTTTTGTACATCTGTACGCTACGAAATTTCATGATATAAACCTCCGGCAAAAATGGCGCCAGCAAGCGTTAGCTGATTTCGTACGCCTTCTGTACAGATTCGTTTCATATACGAACGCTACGCCATTTCGTCGTAGAAACCTACGTCAAAATGGCGACCGGAAGCGGCAGCGGGTTTCGTACGCCTTCCGTCCGGAAGCGCCACCGCCGCGCTCACCCGTCCCCTCTCCCACTCCCTTTCCACGGGGTAGGCGTAGGCGGGGTGGGGCGGGGGGCGCGGGCTCGGGCGGCCCCTGAGTCAATCCTCGGTCACCGTCTGTCAAATCCAATCGCGAAGTCAATTCTAGCTCGGCGCCCCTCGCGCCCCGCCCCCCAGGGGACTCCCCTCGCCCGCGCGCGTGCCCCCGCCCCCTCCCCCGCCCGCGCCCACGCCCCTTCGCCCTTTCCGCGCCCGCCGCCGCCGCCGCCGCTGCACCACCCCCGGGATCAAATCACGGGCTTTGATGGGAATTAAAATGGAAGGCAAGCGGCCGTCGAGCAGTGGGCGGGCGCGGGGCCGAGCGGGAGCGGCAGAAGAGCGGAAGAGAGGGATGGCAGAACGCAACTCGATGGACACACGGCAGGAGGTTCGAGGGAATAGTACTTTACATCGTTTACGTGAGCCATGCATGTGATGTGGGACACGTGATACGAGCGAAGTTCACGTTTGCGTGTAGATTCTTAGGTTGTGTGGATAGAAAGAGAAATGTATGTAGGTAAACTTGCTGAAGTAAATAGGATCTACAATATATTATTGTGGCCCTTGAAAACAAATGAAAGCAACAATAATTTCCTATGTTTTTATTTCTATCTTGTTTTTAAAATGAAGACGATAATCAAAAACGATAACGATCGAGTGATCTACTACATCAGAGATTTAAAAATATAATTTTTCGAAATAAGAAATGTATTCATTCTTCTGAATTTTCAGAAATTATCAACTTAATTGATGTCGTACTCAAACATTGTTTCGTCTTTAAATCGTATTGAAAAGGGTTGTTCTCGCTCTGAAAGCCGATTTTTCTCAAAGATACATAGAAATAAAATACGGTATGCTTTGCTGTCTTGCTTGAAAATGCATATAAGACTAATTGGATGACGGTAGGAAGAGGGTGCCACAAGAAATGTTTATACAATCTCAATGCAATGTAGCAATGCCATTCTCACGATACAAAAATATGGTGAGTGTCAAATTTCTTTCGAATGTAGTTCAGATGTCGAAATAATGTTTAAATATGAAGAAGTGACTGACGTTGAAGCATGAAGTTCAATTTCAGTCCAGCCGGTAGTATTCTGAAGTATACAATTAGTCTTTACAGAAACGACACCGCATTTAAACATCAGCTGAGCGATGGGGACCGGAAACTTCTCCTACCTTACTTTACAACAGGGTACGCACGTTGAGTAGCACGGTGGTAACTGGATGTGTCTAGCTAGTGGCGGGGGGTGGGGGGAGGGGCGGGGTGGGTCGCGAACAGGGCGGCGAAGGCCGCGGAGGCGACAATGCGTACCGCCCAGCTTCGCCCGCCGCGCCCGCCGCCCGCCGCCCGCCGCCCGCCGCCCGCCGCCCGCCGCCCGCCGCCCGCCGCCCGCCGCCCGCCGCCCGCCGCCCGCCGCCCGCCGCCCGCCCCAGACGAACCATTGTGAGTAATGCGGAGTATTGTGCGCGCCGCGGGGACGAGTTGTCAAAATATCGGTTGGCGACAATCGCATGCAGATGCGCCGCCCCGTTAATCAGAGCGGTCGCGTGCCGGGGGCGGAGGGGCGCAAGCGGGCCCCGAGGGGGACGGGTGAGTGAGGGGGGCGGCCCCCGGCCACTGTGTCATCGGGGCGCCGACGCGCGTTTTAAGATCTGGTCGCAATAGGATGACTTCGTACCCAACTCCAATTCACTTTTACTATTTTCTCCAGCACCCTTATTTCATAAGCCTGTGGATTATAAGTGGCGTTTAATTCCTTACGTCTGATGTTTTATTTGTCTTTTTGCTGTGAATGAACAGCATTACAAACGGAAAGATTTGATTGTCTGGGTATAACGGTAATTTCGTATTCAAACTTTACATTTACTTAAACGTAATACGAAAGTTTCTCTGAATTTATACTACAATGCTAAAAAGTCGATCTCGAGATTTTAAAATATAAGTTTAGGGGTCCCTGATTCTGGAAAGAGTTTTTTTTAACGTCTAACTGTTAGTCTGTGCGTATCCCATCTGCAAGCAACGCCAGCAACCATAAGCCGAGTTTTTTCTAATTGAAAATTTTGTAATCGAACCAGCTCTTTTTGAGACTGACCGTATTTAAAATGGATCTTCTTAATTTTAAAACCGTATATTGAGCATAGATGACATTTTCTACATTTTTTCGAAAACTGTTGTAATTTTTTTCTTCAAATATCTTTCAAAAACAGTTTAAAGTGCGCTTATAAATGTGGTACAAGGTATATTTTCATTAAAATCTCTTACATTTTAAAAATTGACGTTCTCATTGTTCGAACTTCAACTTTGTTCTGAAAGTTCAAGATTTTGTTCTTAATATAATTAAGTCTTTAATATTAAAACTTGAAAAAGTGAAATGTAAAACTTTTTGAAATAACAATGCATTTTTAATAATTTTGAATTTAATTCTGGCAATTTTCCACGTAAACAAATATTGTTGTTTTTCAAAAATGGTACATTACGTTTTCGAGTATAAATTAGCACAAAATACCTAAACGACATTTTATTATAAAACTGCTCTCAGAGTATACCTAGATATTCTTCTGTCCACTGGTGTATTGAGAGAAACTGAAAGCCGAAAGATGATAATTCTGGCAGATTTTTTTAGAGATATTCAATAAGTCCGGTAGCGCGCCACAAGTAATATAAAAATTCGAAATTTTAAAACCTCAGGAGTACATACAAGTTAAAGCCATTTATACATTTTCCGAGTGATCTAAAGTACATATTAAATTTGGAAAATTCTCATTCTTTTAGCGATACATGATTGAAAATAGCTGTCGATATTTTAAGTATATCCTATCCCATAAGTTCTTTATGCTTTACATTCTGGACTTAACCCTCCTCTACAGACATACATAAAATATATTTAAAAAGGAGAGGATTTTCGTTTAGAAAGAATGTCGGGCATTCTACGAATGTGTGATTTTTGCTTTAAATGAAAGGTAACATGTCAGAGATGTGCGCGTATGCAGACTAATATTTTCCTTGTAACCGCTCCACTATAGCTTATGTGCGAAGTAATCGTTCAGGTTTAGCTACAGCTAAGTTTATTCCGACATATTTTCAATTCGACCCAATTTTTTACTCGCAGTGTCACGAGCGTAAAGGGAGGCGTAACGGCCGCTTCGTAGATTCTAGCACGAGCGGAGCGTGAGCAAAAAGTGGCGAGGCACGGCCTCGGCAAACACGCGTCACCACACCGCACCTGCCGCACGGCACCGCCATCGGCGGCGGCGGTGGCGGCGGCGGCCGCAGCTGCAGCGGTGCTCACTCGTTCAGAAGTGATAAAGCCGGTCGACGCTATCGCAACGAATGTTTATACATGTACAGACACATATGTACGATTGTACTCATTTTTTTTTTTGCGCGCGCGGGCCCACGCGCAGATGAGCGCGATTAGATAAGCCATTAGTTTTATTTGTTTTGCACTTTTATATGTAGCGTTTATTTCGGGCCGCTGCCGCGGCGTCGGTGCGGTCGCTCGGCGCTCGTGATTTATTTGCTGCCGGCGGGCGGTCATTGCTGACTGCGGCGGAATCATCGACTGGCGACAGCACGTGGTGCGACTACGCCTTGGCGAGCGAGGAACTTAAAGCAAAGGCAGTGTGCCTCCCACCTTGTACTACGATTTCTATAACTTTGCCCCTCAAAGATACTTAGTTCCCGTCTTCGCAATGGAATATGTCACGGTATTTCGCACCTTTCTCGGTCTTGCCGGTAGAAGTCGCATGATCGCAAGCACTGCTTGATAGGTTGCGATCACGCGAAATCTAGCGGAACGGCTGAGAAAGATGCGAAATATTGTGACATATTTCATCGCGAAGATGGGATTTGAGTGGCCTTGAGGGGCAAAGTTACAAAAATTGCCGTATATTCTTGAATGCCCTGCTACTGATAGTATAAGAAAACTTCTGAAAACGGAAGGAACCCTAAAATCATTATTCAGTTCCACAGACCGGTGTGCGAAAGTATTAAATCTTATTAACAACAAAATTGTACAGCCTTATATAACTACGAACAATATATTACTTTAGTCATAACATGTGAAAATGTATTTAAGTTTAATATTTATTCTTGTTATAATTGTAACCATTATGTTTATATATACTATTGCACAATGACAAGGGTCGCTGATAACCCAGATGTTATAAAGCGACGTTAAATAAAAAAATAATAAAAAAATAAAAAGAGCGGAGTGTTGCAAGTCGGCACTCGTATTTTTAGGGCCGGATTATACATCATTGTTAGTTAAGTTTGACATAGACGCTTTGAAAATATATTAGGTCGGAGCATTTATATTCACTTCCTTATTAGGAAGATACATTCACAATTTTTTGAACGTTTTGAAGAATAAATGCTGTGTAAAGAATTGTACTTTATGTACAAAGTACACTTTAAGAATTGAAGTGTTTTTGTATAAACCCTTAGTGCTTAAAAATATGAAACTCATTCTGAATTTATTTATGAAATTTCACTTTCTTATAAAGTTTAACAAATTTCTGCACAGAATAATATGTTACCAATAATTCCAAAGAATTTGAATGGGTATTTATTCTGAATGATTAATATTGTATAATATCTCGGAAAACTATTTTGGTACATAGCGCAAACCGCATCCGAATCAGTCTCGGATATCACACCTCATTGGAATTAAAATCACTTAGTGCCTTTTTTACTTTCCAAAACGTACGTTCGAAGAAGTTAAGTCACATTTAAAGAAATTAATAAGTTCAATTTTAACTTTAAGCAGCATGTAAAGTTACGTTTATTTTTTTTTCAGTTTTCAATTCTAATCTTCAATAAATTATTTTTTGTAATCTTCCAATAATTCTGCAAACATTTTTAACATATCTTATTTTTAACATTAAACAGCAGCATTTTATAGCAAACTGTGCTAAACAGAATTACAGAAAACCGTATGACAATTGAAATAACTAGAGACCGGAAAAATATGTAATATGAAACGTCAAAATATGTACATAAATATGTAGCAACAGTATGAATGTGTAATAAATATGTAAAATCGGATGTAATATGTATTATTAAAATACTTCCATCAAAAATCCATTTACATAATATGAAATTACATTCATAAAAGGTGTCCTAAATATGTTTTTAATACAAACGTTTTAAAAACCATTTCGAGAGCACAAGCTAATACACACTTTGCATCTTACAACTTTCCCGCCAATAGGGAAGCTTTATCTTTTGTTATCCAAAGCCCTCGTTTAGCAGTCAGACTAGACGCAATAGAATCACGAATTTTTCTCGGAAATTAAGGTTAAAGGTTACAAAACGCGGCGTCATTGATACTTTTCATATCTAGATTTCACTAATAACGTACGAAAAAATGCTGATTTTTTAAACACTTCTTTTCATAGGAATATATTTAATAAAATTGACGAAAATTGATAGAATAAAATAATATTTTGTGAAAATAGCAAAATATGTAATATAGTACTAAATATGTAAAAATATGTAACGAAAAAATTGGATATTGTGTTAAGACGGCGACGATTGGTCAAGATTACAATTTTGAGAAGAGTAAGAAGAAAAACAATACGTAATTACATAAAAATCTGATCTCTATAGATAACAGTGCCGGAACATAGGGAGTGCCTTGTAAAGTGAGTCAACTGTTGGATTTCCTTGGAACTCCCACCCGAGAGAACGTCGCCTGGCATTTCGAGGCCTGGCAAGGGCCTCGCGCGGCCTCGCCGTCGCCTTGCGCTGACGGAAGAAAGTAATTTTCGTGTAGCGCGCTGGTGTCGACAGATGGAGCTGATGGCGAGAGCTATTTCGAGAGAGCGACCCGACGCTTGCCTTCCCCCACCCCACCCCTGCCGCTCCCGCCGCCACGCCGCCTCTGCCGCCATTTGCCACCCACGCGACAGGGTCACATGCACCTAAACCACCGACTCTTCAAGTTTCTCTTCGTTGCTTACTGCATTGTTGACATGAGAAATTTGTTAACAAATACGAGTGGATGATCACTATACTTTTCGTGATAATGATTTCAATCAACAATAAAGGACCTCGCATAGTTCTTAAAGAAAACCGGCCTTCGGTAAAATTGGCTGATTTTTTGATATATTGTTGTTCTCACCAGTCGATCAAAAGTCTCAATGACCATTAGTCCAAAACCCCATAGTTTTGGACTTAATTGCGTCTTTCGTCGTCGAATTTTTCTGTGTCAAAGACTCACAAAGCGTGGAATCCCACCTCACAACGTTGGGGAAGAAGTAATTTACTACATATAGGAACAAGATTTATAGATATTTTCGTTTCAAGGGTCCGGCATTAAGATTTTTTCTGCGAAAAATAACTGATTTCCATAGCACAATTACAATACTTTTTCTTACATAGTAGTAATTTACTACACATACGAACTAACGTAAGGTAAAAACTAACAATTGTCTCTTAGATAAGTTAAAATGTACACTCAATAGTACCAAAACAAATTTTTTCAGATTCTCATTGTAACAGATGATATTACCACATTCAGACAGTAATAAGTCCAATCTTTATGTATCTTTCATCAAAAATACGAAGTGTGTTATTGCCCCATACAATCCATCCAATATATGCAAGGAACATCGCAGGCGTTTTAGAACCACTTCTTTCTTTCCCAGATTTGTATGTCTCTATTGAGTTCATAAACGCGCCATCATCTCCGCTCCTTTATTTCCTTGGGCGCAGTGCGAAAGCTCATTTCGATTTTTATGCTCCGCAGTAAAGGGGCCGTTTGCAGGAATCGCTGAGCAGGCTGGAGCGGCGGAGCGATCTCTTTGTCGCTGGCCCGCACTCCGCCGGCACCGCCTCTAGCCAGCAACGCGAAGCGCGTTCCTTGCGTGTCTCTAACGCTCCGCGATTGACAGTATTATGTATACGTGCATGCCGTTTTGGCACCCCTAACACTTGTTCTTTATTAGGGGGCAAGCCCCTGGGTGAATACCTAGGCGGTGGCCTTAACCTACACCCCCCTCAGGGATACAAGTACCCCTTGGACCAATATCCGGATCCCGCCGGAACGCAGTTTGCCCTCATGGCAACCTCCCCATTCAACGCCTGGGTTTAGAGCCGCTCTGCCAGCTCGGAGCTACTATCCGGGCTAGTGCCGGAGTCAATATCGCCTGTATGACGACGCGCCACTCACATGCGCCGGGACACCAAGTCCATGCCCAGAGTATCGGGCCACTGCCACGACGAAGCCAAGAGCCCAACTGGGGGCCACCCGAACTAAGGTCTGGGCGGCCCGGGGCCCCCATCCCGCCTCCCCACTGCCTGTACCTTTAGGTTCTCGATCTGGGTCGGACCGTAACCAAGGCAACCTGACGGTCATTTTTCCGCGACTTCTATATGTGGATTCCACAGTGCCCCGAGAGGCATTCTTCACCCAATCCTGCCTTAAGGTCGACGCGCCAGGAGCCTAACTGATGGGATGCCGGGTTGAACCGTCAACCAGGAGCTTATCATCGCCTGCTCACTGCCTACACGCTAGGGTAACGACCTGAGTGGGGCCGCGAGACTCGAGGTACGGGTGGACGTCTACGATTCTCCACCAGAGACCGTGCGTACCTACGTGCTCACGATCCCCCCCCCCCGCGATTGACAGAGTGATTAGTGTTCCCGTGCGCATTAACTGCTAAGGTCATTAGTTCCCTAAGCGCGCTTTTTTTTTATCGCGGGAGGTGGCGGTGCTCTTTTCTTTCCGCCGGATGGCAGGATATTGCACAGAACTACACGTTGATTTGCGGGATTTCTTCAACCAGATAGCTATTATTTCCCGCTAACGGGGCACCGGCCCAGCCTCGACAAGCTCTAAGCTCCCGACCTATCTCCCGGCATGTTTGGTAGTGTACTGCATGTAAGTGTAGATGTGTGTAAGTAATGGTAGAAGATAGGGCAAGGAAGAGGAAGGAAAGCTCGCGCGCGTCCCTTGGCCAGTTTGTTAGGTACTGTACCAGTATTCGCCTGGTGTTGATAGGAGAAACCACGGAAAACTATCGATCAGAGCAAATGGCAGCTAGAAATTTTCCTCCAGGCAGCGGCTGAATTCGACTTAGCTGTGAAGTTAGTGTCGAAAATCTTGCCAACGTGAGGACCCTAGTACCTCCCAGTCGCATGATTTGAATTTGCACTAGATTTGTGAATGAGGCTTCTTTAGACTTCTCTGATTGGTCAGTGATGGCGGCGCCGGAAACTCGAGCTGATAATTCGTCCCGAACAAAATTCCGACGTCTTTAGACACTTCACTTGTGAGAACGTGCATATTTGTGTTGTTTGTCACTGTATAAATGAGTGTTGCTGTATGTGTAATGTTGTCACTGTATAATGTTTGTCACTGTATAAGTGCATGTTTGTGTTGTATAAATGAGTTTGAAGCTGAATTTTGTCGTTTTGTAAACATAAATGTATAGTAGACGAAGGTTAGATATAAATTGTCTGATTATAACATGTAGTTATTTCAATGATTATAATTTTGCAGATTTTTTCCTCTCAAACTTAATATTTTGTGTGAGAGAATCTGCTATTATGTTACCAAAGTGAGGCAGACTCTAAAGAAGCTTCATTTGCAAGTCTAGTGCAAATTCAAAGCATGCCTCCCGGTCAGTGACATCATCACGCACTGCGCAACACACGCGTTGCCTGCTTGCACGGCGCACCAGGCACTGTGTGCGGCGCAGTCGGGATACATACTCGTACAAATACAGTCGACTCCGATTATAAATTCTCTGAGGACTAATATTTTTGGTTCACTATGCCAGTGTTTCACAATATCCTTTTATTACAAAATATATAGCGCACAGCATTTCAAGTATGATTGAGATGTATTATTTCAGAAGTACAGCAAAATACCCAGACGCTGCCAATTCAAAATTTCAATGGAGATCCAGGTGGCTGTGACTAGGTGAACGTCGTGTTTTTTATTCATCCGCGTGTATTAACCGTAAAATATGACGTAACCGTAACGTATTTTGTGGTGTGTTTGAACTGTTAGAACTTTGATAATTAGTGATTCTACCTTGTACCAGTCCACATTTAGTGGTTGTTTTACTATAGAAGCATGGATTCCTCTGACAACAGGGGAGCCCTAACCTCACCTCTTACTAAAATGCAACCTAACGCCGCCCATAAATTTTATGCCGGAGCTACAGCAAGGGAAATCTTCCCAAGCAAAGATCAAGCTATTATAATGGAAACATACGGAAAGTCTCACCATCAAGGATTACATCAGTAAGTTAAGCACTATAATTCAACCAAACGGTTTCAGATTTATCTCTCATATATCTAATAACAGAATATGTGTAATTTTGAGTTCAAAGAAAATTGCTGGCTCTAACACTGATAAGTATCAAATGTTGAAAATAAAGAATTTTGATGAAGGTATTAGACCACAGTTAAGTAACCAATAACGAGTCATCATTTCCAATGTATGCCCAGACATACCTCATGAAGGAATTAGAAATCCTCTCAATCAAATGGACATTGGAACCTCTTCCTCTATTTCATTTATTAGAACAGATATGTTAGAACCAGGATTCTCTCACATAATGAGCTTCAGAAGGCAGGTATTTATTGACCCAGAAGATGTTAAAAAAATTACCAGTTACCACTCTCATTCAATTTCAGAATACATCTTACAAAATATATTTTTTCACTGAAAATACAACCTCTTTTGTTTGTAAATTGGAAGGACATAGAGCTAGCCAATACCGTTCAATGACTAAGAATAATGAGACAACAGAACTTAATTTTTCAGATTCTCATATTGCCAGTGATTCAACCGATTATTAATCCACCTAAAGAAATTGTAAATCAATCCAATTCATCACTACCAATGGCAATTTAAACTTTCCTAGCTTAAACAAAAGAAGCCTTCCCTCTGAATCATCCTCATTACCTGAATCCTCTCCAGATAACTGAGAACAGAAATCATGAAATGAATCAAAAGCAACCAAATAAAAAAAGGAAAATTTTAAAAATGAAGACCTCATTGTTCACGAAAATCCACCTCCCAAATCTATTGAAGAACTCATTGCTCCAGCTAAGATGTACTAGAATCCAACCAAAATTCATTTCCTCTGACATACCAACAATTCAAAATGTTCCTAGAAAATTCAGGTAGATGCTCCACACCCAACCATTATTGCAGGAAGATTACTCTCTTGACATTCCAGCTATTATCATAATGACGACTGACATATACCCTAAACTCACTGAACGTTATATAAAATATGTTTACTAGAATGATTAAGAAACTAAGAAGCAAATGTCTCTTTAGCAGAAATATCTGATGCTCATACCTGTCACAATAGTTCAGTAATTTACTGAATAGTATAATTTCATAAACAATAGAAGAGATTCACTGAAACTATAAATATCTATAACTCATAAGATGTGCCATATTTTGCAATGGAACATAAACAGTTTTTTTGCTCAACGTGGAAAACTGGAATTAGCTTATTCAGATACATAACCCTGCTATTTTATGCTTATAAAAACCAATTTTAAAAATGAATTCAAAAGGGCATATTAAATGTATTTCAATAGAAATAAAACAGGTACTAACCATGCCACTGCTCGATAGCAACATGTGTAAATAATAATCTCCGTGGTGAAGAATTTAATATCCAAACAAACTAGGTAGCATTTGTCATAAAATAAGTTCCCCTGTTCCCCTTTTGCTACTATTTATGTGTATTATCTAGACACCCTAGCAGCTATCCACTTAAAGCTGATAAACTGAAATATATATATATATATATATATATATATATGCACAAATTATATAATTTTTATAAATTATTATATAACTATATTTATAAAGCATTATAAACACTATAATGCTAGCTTCAAACTCGGTGATTCAATTCTATGGAACGTGGAAAAAAATGTGTACCCTAGTGGAATGAAGAGCTGTAAGGGATGTACACAGGAAATTCACACATGTTCTGAACAGATACAAAAAACAACGAACGGAAGAACATAAAATAAAATTTAAAAAGATGAGAGCACTCTGCAAGAGAACCACGAAAGAATGCCGTAAGAAATCATGGATGAACTAACGCGTCATCTCTAACTTAACAGAACGGATATCAAAAAATCATGGAACAAAATCAAATCTGTTGAAGGTAACTATAGAAGAAATAAGATCGAATTCAGTCGAAAAAGCATTCAATATTTACACATCGGATTCACAAGAGATAGCAAATATTTTACCGCATACATTCACAGCAAATTCAAGCTCTTCGGAGCTGTTCAGACCAATTCAAAGCAAGCAAATAAAACAAGAAAAATATATAGTGTATGATAATA
>JAHLJT010004567.1:24630693-24666636 GCA_031308135.1 Acheta domesticus | reverse complement strand
TGCGTAAATTCAAAAATACTGTATGCGAGACAATATTTTCAGTTTCTTCTTCTAAACTTTTAAATCAATTTTAATAATTGAATGTAGGGATTCATTTTATTCTGTCATGGCAAATGAAACTAATTGACTTCTGGAATCTCAATGTCATGACCACATGTATCATCACTTACATTGAGTTTCTCAATTTGAATAACAAGGTCTATTGAAATATGTTTTTGACGACATTTTTAATTCTTCCAATGCTATTGGGAATAACAGAAGAATCTTTACTGAAAATCGTGGAAAATCATGTCACATTCTTTTAATATATTCATGAGTTATTAAACGCATAAAAAGAGCGTGTGAAACTGAATATTCCATACAATTTATCAATAAAATACTTTTTCAAAAAAAAAAACGATTTTTTATTCCTATCCCAACACACCCCTTGCTTTAAGTGCAAGCTTATCCTATCTCGTAGTACGTACATTTTACTTGGTGACTATTGTTAAATACTTCTGTCGTAATTGTTTACACTTCAATGCTGCCGTATCACACTCGTTTTGCAGAAGTAATTTATATTCGTAATTTCAGTTGATTCGAAGTCTTTATATTTTATTATCCATGAACTGTTAATATAAGTCAGAAGGGTAAAGCGAGCATTCATTCCCCATCTGCCATTAGATTCTCATAAAACAGACAAGCCATCATTCCGCGCTCTGGAAAGTCTTTTCCATTCTGTTCCTGCGAGATAACGAAGTCGAAACAATCCTGTCCCGGAGAACAAGCAGCAACCTCCGCGCTGCTCGGAATTTTATTCCGCCTCGCAGGGGAAAACGCTCGCCTCTCGCACGCACTGGCAAATAGAGAGTTTACTCAAACGCCGCTTTTTATGTCGCGCACAAGCCTCACGGCGCTGCCAGCCGTGTTCTTGCGCTACCCTGCTACCCTCGTCGGTATTCCCGCCTTCTCCTCCGTCGCCCTGCATGTCCGCATGGGACCCTCTCGCTCCAGCCCTTACTCCCATCTCCGATTTTTTTTTTGTTTGTTGCGGTTTTTTCGCAACACGTCTTTTAGCCCTTTTAGGGCATGGAGCTTATATACACACACTATATGTATATCTAAAGTAATCCTACGTTACGTTTGTCTTTTGTCTCGTACTACGCGGTCCGTCAGTGCCTTTATCTCTTTGGCAAGAGCCTTGTTGCCGTTGGTAACCAGATGGTTACTCGTCCAGGAAACCGTCATCCATTCGAGTTAACTGCTGTGTCTTCACGAGGCACAGTTAAGGAATTCGCCTAACAACGGCATTGGTTCTCGTCCAATGTCAGTTCTCGCTTTAGGTCTTGTTTCCAATGTTGTACCATCATCGTCGCTTCTGAACTTTGTCTCCGCTTCCGATCTCCAAAACCTCCTCTAACCTCCAGCTCATTCTTGTGTCTGTCCGGTCTGCCGACCACTCATCGCATCTCTACCTCTAATTTGTTTCGTCGACGTTTTTGTCTCCGCATCCGACATTCATCCTATTATCTGCCCCTTCTTTAAATGCACACAACACACATCAAACAACTTCCTTTCTCTTTCCTTCTCTCACCTCTCCATCTCCTTTCGTTCTCACTTTTCCCTCACATACATGTACAGTTTTTTTATCGTCCCTCACATTGCCTTCCTACTCACCACCTTCTTTTCGCCCACAGTGTTCTTATTTTCCCCTTTGCTTCTCTCCCTCATTCACATTCATCTACTACAATATTATTTCTGTTATACCTGTACTCAACTTCGTCTCTCAGATCCTTGCCGCTGTCCCCGACTCAAACTTCACTTCCAGTCCTGCTACGTTGCTAATGGGCAACAAAGTAAAAATTCTAACTACTACCACTGCTCCGTCAGAAAAGTTGGTCGCCAGCCTGGATGGGGAGAAGGTGGACGTTTGTGAACGAGCAGAACTGTACAAGAGTACGGGCAGTGGGCGAGCGAGTGAACTGACGAACAAGCGGGTCAGCTGGCGGGAGAGTGAGTGAGCGAGCGGGGCGGGCGGGAGGGCAGGGCGAGGGGAGGCGGGAGGGCGGGGGGGAGGGCGGGGAGGAGCGCGGGGAGGGCGGGTGAGTGGTGAGCGCGGGAGGCGGGTGGGAGCGGAGGCGGGAGGAGGGTGAGGGGGGGTGGGAGGAAGGGGGGAGGGCGGGTGAGGAGCGCGGAGAGGGCGGGTGAGGAGCGCGAGATGGCGGGTGAGGAGGGGAGGCGGAGGGCGGGTGAGGAGGGCGGAGGGCGGGGGGGGAGGGCGAGATGGGAGGGAGGGCGGAGGGAGGGAGGGGGGAGGGGAGAGGCGGGAGGGAGGGCGAGTGGGGGGAGGGCGAGAGGGAGGGAGGGCGAGAGGGAGGGAGGGCGAGGGGGGAGGCGGGTGAGGAGGGCGGGAGGGCGAGTGAGAGCGCGGGAGGGCGGGTGAGGAGCGCGGGAGGGCGGGTGAGGAGCGCGGGAAGGCGGGTGAGGAGCGCGGGAGGGCGGGTGGAGGAGCGGGGGGGAGGGCGGGTGAGGAGGCGGGATGGCGGGAGGGCGAGAGGGAGGAGGGAGGGCGAGAGGGAGGGAGGGCGGTCGGGAGGGGCGGACGGCACTTTGTCGCGCGGCGGGACCGGAATCGCCTCTGCGCTGCCACGAAACAAAAGGCCCGATTCAATTATGTAAATGAGCTTCGAGTGTGGAAAATTCGTCCGCCGTTTCAATGAGGCCTGTTTATACGTGGGAAACGCGGCTCGACGACTAGAAGCGCTGCCTCGCGGTTACTCCGCGAATCACCGGCGCTGTCGGTGCGGCGGGAAGGCGGGGGTGGAGAGGTGCGGAACCGGCGAAGAGAAAATAGTGCGTGGAATTGTTGCGAGGGAGTGCCGGGGACAATACGCACAAAAGCCAGCGCTGCCCGCCTGACCTACCGGGCGGCGGGGGCCCGATTCGGTCACCCAGGGCGCGCAAGGAATATAAAACACCGAGCAGTTATTCAAACAACAGATTTGGACGAGACGGAGGAAGAGAAAATCGCCTCTGTAACGACACGCGAGATGGCCCCGATATTAGAACGGTGGGGATTTGTGCTTTCAGTCGTCGGGATGCTACACATCACAGACATTTTTTATCACTTCATGAGGTGTAAGGGCGTATAGGACTACTACGTGTGGATGGATTCCACACCAGAAGCTTGAAGTTGCTTATTATTCCAGTTGCACCGAAACTCACGAAAGAGTCACGTATGGACAGAGATTTTAGTCTGTCGTTATGGCAGAAGGGAGGAATGCATTATAAACGAAAATTACGGTAGCAGAAGAGAAGCCACAACAGTAAAATGAGGAACAAGGGATATATCAGGACAGCAAGAGGCGCGAGAGAAAAAACGTAAAAACGAAAACAGCTCGCAGGCAGCACAAAACAAAAGACCACGGCAATTGGTGCCGCAACTTAGTTATGCAAGGTACCGAAACCGCTGGGGTAGCTGGAGGGCTCAGACATATTTTGAATCAATAACAGGCAAGGTTGTGGGGAGTTTTATTGGCGGAGGAGAAGCGCGGAGCTGGGAGACGGCCGGCTTACCCTCGTCGCTGCCCTCGCCCGCAACCTCCCCCACCCCCTTCTCCATCTTCTCCTCCTCCACCGCCAGCACGTCCGTCCCCCGCGGCCAAATCTCCTCCATATTGCCGCGCTTGTCAACTGTCATCCCGTTCCGACGCGCGTCATAAATATTCAATGGGGCCTCCGCTTTCCCAAACACGGGGCAGATGGGAATTGGCATTATCTTGGCTGGTTACACCGACGAGCGGGGAGAGGGGCGGACGGGGAAGGAGAGAGCGGGACGTGGCGGGTGGAGGTGGAGAGGGGAGAGGAGGGGCGGCGCAGGCGGGGCAGAGCGGGGCGCTCGAGCGGTGGTGAAGTGACGCTTCGTGCCTCGAATGAGGTCCACATGCCTCACTGTGGGCTTTGCCCTCCATTTTTCAACAACTACACTGTTAGAAACGTCGTTAAATTTAATGTAGATTAATGTACGACCGTGCATGAACTTTAATGTACCTTCAACATTAAAAGGAGAAATTATTTTACATTAAATTTAATACTTAAATTAAAATCAATATAGATTTAATGTACACATATACATGAATATTAAGGTGCCTTGTACATTAAAACGAAATTAATATAATTGTACACTGAATTTTATGTTTAAATTAAAATCAATACACATTTTGCGTACATCTGTACATGAAACGTAATACATCTTTTACATTAAAGAGAGATTAATATAATTCGACATTAAATTCAATGTTTAAATTAAAATCCACACAGCATTTAAGGTAGCGCACAGGCTCCACTTCTGTCACAAACATTGATGGAATGAACTATTTTGAATGTATTCTTCGTAAAATAGTTAAATCTTAAGTGAATCTGAAAAATGAAACTTCAATAGAAAGTTTGTTAAGCTCCATACAATTTTCGAAATTTATAGTTGACAATTTGTTCAAAAGGTACATTTTCGGCTTGCTGAATATTTCACCTTACGCTACATCCTATGCTTATGCTAATTTTAACCATCATCAAGCATCCACGAAATCACATCATTCATGATAAACGCAATGCAGTGGCAATATATTCAAGATTAATTTCAGATCATATTTCTTTCAAAAATATATCAAATTATGATCAAAATGTTCTGTATGAGTCATTATGTGAATCTGTTACACAGGAAACAATTTTTTGCAACTACCAAAGAAGTGTATTGTTTATTTTGTTTCTTTTCTCCTATTATTGAAGGTGATTAGAGTTTTCAAAACAACTTAATACTTTCAAGTTCATGTTATTTCCATATTTCGAGTTTGTTGCTGCAAAACAATAATGTATTCTTATTATTTAATTCTCGCGTCAGTTATTTAGCGATTAAGTAATTTAACTGCCCATTTTAAACATGCCAGTGTAAACTACATATTTCAGTTAATTTAAATATAGACAATTCTTCGTGGAAACGAATATACCCTTACTCTTTTATTTTTTAAGTATTACCGAGAATTAAGTATCATAGAAATGTACATATCTATCTTGCGAATGGTAACACCATCGGTGCAGAAATTTGTAAGTATGAGACACTGTTAGAAGTTCCTAAATCCTTCCACCCACTCATGTAGTCGCATAACATTCTAAAAGCGTGTTGAAATTTTTCGCGTCCCACACTGAACGTAGTACCGCGGTGCGAGCATACGTCAAGCACTCTTCGACAATGGCTACTGGACTTGCCGTGGGGCACATTCAGCAGCAACAGGAATGAGAGCGGAAGTTGGGACCTTGTGCGTTTAAAAACGACCTATGGAAAGCAGAGGCAGCGGGGAGGATCCAGTGCAGGCGACGCTACAGAGCCCAGGGATGCAGCTGATGCGAGATGAGGCGGTCGCAAATTGAAAATAAAAGTCGAAAAATAAGCTGCAAGCTTTGGTAAATTGAAAAGCTTATTTACAAAGTGACGTACAACCATTTCAATTTGTTTTCTAGTATTATTCTTCAATGACCTTGACGTGAATTTCCATCATGCTGCAAAATTATATTAAAAAATGCGTCTTTCTTCTCAAATGATGTGCGAAACAGTTAAATCCTACCTTGAGCTGTAGTGCGAGTTTTCTAACTCTGCCTCTCAAGCCCCTATGGCCTGCCCTATGGTCCTGCCGCCGAGATGTTGCATGATCGCGAGCATTGCTTGATACAGTCGCGATCATGCGAAATCTAGCGACACAACTGAGAAAGACGCGAAATAGCGTGACATATTCCATCGCGAAGACAGGCCTTGAGAGGCAGAGTGAGAAAAATCGCACTATAGAAGAGTTAATGTTAATACTTTCCCTAGCTGAAAAAAATGCACATCTTGAAGATACCTCATTTTAGAATGAGTTATTCATTTATGGATTCATTGTTGGATTGTTGAATGAACGAAACAGAGTCCTTAAAATATTATTAGTACTTTAATTTCGGATATTATTTGACACTTATGCTCCATGTCTCCAATTTGACATTCATGTTTCATAAACTTATTTCATAACGTTGTTCCTTAACATTTGTTCATTGTAACCTGGGTCGTTTGCATTCGGGTTGCAACACGTTCTCGAGTCTCGCCAAGCGCTTTTCCTACAGTGGCCTAAATTCCATTGGACAGCTACGAAGAGCCGCTCCGTCGGCTCTCACTACAAATGCGCATTTCCTCTCATATGACATCTGATGAGGACATCTTAACCAATTCGACACCACTAAAAAAGTTATTTCTAGATGAACGAAATACTAGCATCTTCATTTTTTGTGATAACTACCGAAGCTCGATGTTTTTGTTTTAAACATGATTGTGCAACGATTAACACCTTGGCTGTGATAGAGAGGCACAATGTTTATAACTGTCTAAACTAAATCAAATCTGTATAACCTCGTGTGCCGCGGCGCGGCGATTGTCATACACAGAAACGAAAAAAACAACAGAATCAACAATTCGACGCAAATAGAACACTCGGTTCGACAGTTTCCTCATTGTTAAGTAATCTGTACTTTTCTACAAATCGAATAATATATGTGTGTATAAAAGCAAATGTTTTAATTTGGTTAGGATGCAACAGGATTTTATCTTCTACCTCATTTTACGTTCTTTGAAGTGACGTCAAATACAACAATGTGAGATCTGGGAGGAATCAAAATTTTTGTTGCATGACTGTTCACACATTTCTGCTTACTTTGCACTCTCCTACCCACTCCCTCTCACTCTGTCTTTCCCTATTCCTCCACACATCTCTCTCTATCTTCCTTCCCTCCATATCTTCTCCTCACTCTCATTCTCTTCTTTACTTTCTTTCCTCTCCCCCTTCACTTTCCCCTCTCTCGTTCTCCCAGTGCGTTTTTTACTTTTCCTGCCTGTACTAAAGCGTGGATGGATTTATGTGTCACGCATAACTCTGTTAGATTAGAAACTTCTGAGTAGAAGCTTTGTAAATAAGACAGGAGCAACGTCTAGTTGTGCCGTTTCTGATATTATAAAAGATATTTTTGCCGGCCCGGTAGTCGAGATCGTTACAGCAATAGTGCCAATAGCGATCTCGGACCGAAGGATCGCGGGTTCGAGTCCCGCCTTGGTCCCGCCTATGAAGCCTTGGGCGTCATAGATACCATACCGTTAAAATCCAATAGTGGTCGCAAATTACCTAGTAGTTGATGCGGCCTTAAATAACAAAAAAAAATAGGAATTTTAATTTTGGGGACTACTTTGGAAGCCCCCATGATATTTTCTGGGAAATGGCTGATTTGATTTTGCTTATACAGAAGAAAGTTATTTATCTACGTATGGTGTAGTTCCAATTTTCAATAATATCTCTGGTATTAAGAAAATTTAAAAAATCTTTATATTTAAATCATTAAGGGTTTTCGTGTAGAAAGAAGTTTGAGCAATCCGCTCAACCAAATTGTGTGATTTTCGCTTTAAATGAAACGTAGTGAGCTCCACATGTTTTATCAGTAGCTATTATAACATTATATTAACATGTTTTGAGGTACAAAATACTAAAGCTAAACAAAATTACAAAATTAATAGAATAAAATCTTGTCTCCCAATATTTGTTCGTTATTGCATTGTGTGAATTATAATCGATCTATTGAAAGCATTTGACATTTCAAATTCGAAAAAAAATGCAAGTGTAAAGTTATGTTAAAGAAGCGAGAACTAGTCTTAAATTCTAAGTGTTTTTAAATGAAAATATTTGTAAATGAATGTAAGTAAAATTTTTACGAGTGTTGTCTGACACAAAATAATGCATTGTTTCAAAATGGGGAAAACCTCCCTTATTTAAGAATCTTTGAGACTTAACACTGATCGTCACGACAACGTTTTTTTGAGGTTTTCTTTTCTCCGTATATTGAATATAGAACTTTACTACAGGTACATCCCACACATCTAATTTTCGACGTACATTGTTCATGCTCGAAGCTTTAAACTAGTATATCCTAAATGATACATCATTTCAAGCCCTTTTTCAATCATATTGATTTTTGTGACTTCGATATTTTCTGCTTAAATTCAGCCAATTGTAAATCTTTAAATGAAGGCCTGCACTTTTTAAATATCTGAGTAATTGTTGAGTAATAATACTAAGGAGGAAAAGTTTATGTACTCGGATAAATTCATTGAATTGTTTATCTATAATAGTTATTTAAATAAATAACCATTTTATAAACATTAAGAGTTGCCTTTTATTGAAATTATTAAGAAATAAATTTATGAAAAATAAAAAAATACAATTTTTACATGTAGTTTTCGAGAGCATATTGCACAGGGACTCAGAGACGTTGCCTATGCATTCATGTAGTTTCCTGGATCCATACATCCTAAGTTTAAATCATGTGTTGCTCATTTTTAAACATCTGAGTAATGTTGAGTAATAACCCTAACCGGAAGGAAAGTTTCGGTATATCACGCATTCCCACTAGCTTCTCTTCTCGGCACAGCGAGCGCCGCGTGCGGCCACCGCCGGGCCGCGTGCGGCCACCGCCCGGCTGTCCCGCCGGGCAGACACGCGCGTGCGTTCGGGCTCCATCAGCGCGGTCTCCCGTGCGCGCCTGCGGAAACCCAAACCCGCCTCGCATTATGAACAGCGCGGGCGAAATAAAAGGCCAAGTTAAAAAACTCATTACATTTCCATCCGCACGAAAGATGTTTAATAAATGTTCCGGAGAGAGCTGAAATTAAAATTCCAGAAATCGTTTAGAGAGAGGAGTCCCACGCCCGCAAAAAAAGGGCACGGGCGGCGGCGGGGACGGCGGGGCGGGGGGGGGACGGCGAAGGGGGCGGGGCATGGTCTCGCGGGCGCATTGGTACTGTGCCAATGCTACGCGCCGGCGGGTGAGCACGCGCCTGAGAGAGCTTGTAGGGAGCAAGGGTAGGGTGACGTTCTGACAAGTACGGATGAAGTGATGGTGATGCTGTAAATGCGACGTCCAGTTTACCGTTGGTCTCTCAAGGTTTCTATGTCTCTAATTTCCAACGCGTGGAGAAGTAGAAAGAAAACAATGCCGCCTCCGACCAGTGAGAGGTTTATAAGATGTCGTCAAATACTCAAGAACTCTGAAAAAATCCAAAAAACAATGAAATCGTTTGGATTTTGTCTAAAAAAACGCATATATTTGATTGCGTTATTCCGCCAAATCTTGTACTGTTCGTACCGACTGAAATCTTAAATTCAGTGCGTTCCTGTGCACTACACTGCTGACGTCATGCGATAGCAAGACTCCAACCAAGAGGTTGCTCGCCATTTAATGTTTGCTATTAGTTACGAACAGCAACTTTTTCGATATCCATGGTGTTCGAAAGTTTGCACTGTATATCCGAATATAATGTCCTACGTTATTGAAGTACTCAAGAAAAATCTTTTGTTAAAAATTTAGTTTATTGCAGTGTTATACGAGAGTATTTTATTTCTCATTCATGTGGAGTGTACGTGGTAAATTTTGGAAAAATAGTTCATGTAGTTTTGTTTAGCAGCATTTTGCTGTTGCATGTCATTAGTAGTCCTTAATTTAATTCTAAAAACTAAAAAATTAGAAGGAAAAGAAAGAATAAACTGAAAGTTTAAGTGACATTTTCAACGATTTTGTCGTTTGTGTAATTTGTAGTTCATATGAAAATTCTTCTATTATGCTTAAATTGTAAGTTCACGGGAGCTTTTCTTCCCATTTCAGGAAATGTTCACACATTAATCTATTACCCATCACTACATAAGCCAAGTACTTATTCTGTTAGAAGATTTAAAGCGTGTCTTCACATTTACTATCAATTTTCTTTAATATTTTTTTAATCCGATGAACTGTTACGTTTTTCGTTTAAAATTCTGACATAGAATATTATAATTTTCTCAATAGAATTTCAATTTGTATTGAATCAAAAATAGGAAGACTTTTCAAGAATGATATGAACAAGCAATGCGTATTACGTATAAACCGATAAACAGGAAGAACATGTGCAGTCATTAAAGTAGAATAAAGGACACACGAGAGTACGATAACAGAAATGACACTCAAGATAAATGCTGTCTTCTCTTTGAAACCCTTTAAGTTATGTCTCGAAAAGACGTAGTATGGAATGCGGCAAAAAGTCATCAATAACAACACAAGTAACAAACGGAGTAATCCCTGTAGGAAGTCGCCAATTCAATATTGCCAAGAATAATGCCCCATGGCTTTCACGAGTGGTTTCATGGTGAAAGTGGTCATTCCTTACATGGATTTCAAACAAGCCTAAGACACGGCAACAGCGAACGCCATCCACGCCGGCCCGCAGTGTTTCTCAGCAGAGCTTTTCTCCCGACGCGACAGGGATACTTCGCCTGCGAAGAGAGGCCCCGATGCTGCAGATGGCGCTCGGCGGAGGCAGCGCAGACCGAGATGGCAGCTGCGAGGGGGGCGGGGGCGGGGCTGAAAGCGGAAGCGGCGGTTGCGGGCGTCACAGCGCCGCCACCGCCGCCGCCGGAAGCTGGGTGAGGGGACGGCGACATCCGGCGGGCGACGGCAAACGCTCGGATAGCGCGTCTGACGGACGGCTGGGAGGACGAAAGGATGACGTCTCCGAGATATCACGGGGCGCTGTCAGGTTCACCAACGTGCGGTGTCACAAACGTGAATAACTCCAGTTCGAAAAAACAGCCTTTGGCGGTTCCAGCAGAAATAAAAACTCTTCCATCCCGACCGTGTGTGGACACACATGTACTTCAGTCTTCAAAATCAAAATTTATAGTCTCTAGATTCATTCATAAATGTTAATTTGATATGTCATATGAGAACAGATCTCTTTTGTTTAAGCTGTGCAGAAAGGTGTCTTGTTAACGTATTTTTCTTGATTTTGTTATTACGAAGAAGGCTACTGAAATTTTAGGCTTTCTTAATACTGAGAGATCTGCACAGTTAAATAGAGATGTGCTTTCAACATACGTCACAGTATAATGACACTAGAGAACAGTACATGAGTCGTACAGTTCCCCAAAAGCGCATCCAGCCAGCTCGCCCTGGATAAGAACATACCCGACATTCAATCTCCAACTCGAGCCCAACGCCCTCCCGGTTTGAGGGCACTCTCCGGCATCCTCACGAAACACAATTTCCCGAAACAATCCATCTGCACCGGACAAGTAAGCAGCGCCGTCGGCCGCCGCCCTCGCGCCAATCTCACGCCCCACCCCCACTCCACCCGCGCGACGCGGCCTTCGCACATCACGCGCAGCGCGAGGCCGGCCTCGCGCGCGGCGCAGCCGCCGCCGCTGCGTCTGACACCTACCACAATGCAGAGGCCGCTTAGCATTCGTATATAAACCAATTGCCCCCGCCCCCGCCCCGCCCCGCCCGCGAGACGCGAAGCTGCCCCAAAACGGCGCGCAGCGGGTTATTAATACCCGCGCCGCGAATTATCCCGCGCGTAAACCAAATTGTGGTCAAATTACACTGGAGGTCGGCGCAGAATCCACAGTCGCTGTCGGGCGCCGCTCCAGCCGGGAGGCCGGGGCCTTGTGTGGGAACTGCTGCGTATTCTTCGAGGGGGGCGTGGCGCGGGAGGGGAGCGGGAGGGTGCGGGTGCGGGTGGGGAATAGCGGATGAGGTCGGGGTGGGGTGGGGGTGAAGGCGGGGTGGCGCCGCGGCGGGCCCTTCTCGTTGCGACTTGCCAGGCTGTGCGAGATAATTACATTCCATACAAGTGCAGGCAAGGGCGAGGCGGCGGCGGCGGCGCCGGCGGAGGCGGCGGTGGAAATTAAAGTTGACCGCGTACTTCCGGCGACTGCAGCGCCGCGCCGCGGCGGCGTCGACGACGGCAGTGGCGGAGGCGGTGTCTGCGGCGCCGGGCAAGAGGCGCTCACGTGGAAAATTCAATATCGCGCCGGATTATTGTCCGGAGCCGGGTGTGCGGGGGAGATAGATCCGCCGCCGCCGCCGCCGCTGCCGTCGCCGCCGCCGCTCCCCGCCCCCCAGAGGGCCACCAGCCCCCTCAATAACGCCGGCGTGGGGACACCCCCTTGTTAAAGAGTTCCCACCGGGCGCGGCGGCGGCGGTGCGTTTCACACGCGCGGTTAAGGCTTAACACACGGCGCGCGCGATCGCACCTGAAGCCCCTCGCTGAGCGGAGGGCGGGGGGTGGGGGTAGGGGGGGGGCGCGAAACCTTTGTTCGCACAAACTGCAGGAGATGCCCGGCGCTGAAATTACCTTTCGTCAGTGAAGGGGGCTCTCCGGCGAAAGAAAGCATCGACCTGTTTCGATTGCTGGGACCTTTCTGGTAGTTGTTATAAGTAGGGTTGGGGAAGGTAAAATTCGGAATATTATTACGATGAGAGGAAAACGGAAAATGTAACGGATATAAACAATTTTCAGATAAATTTAACATTCTCAAGAGAGTTTCAGATGTTCAATAAAAATATAATGAGGTAGTGCATTACCTCACCTGATTAATTGGTCGTTGAAGAACAAAGCAAAAATATCATCAAATCAATTATATCAACAGAAGATTTATACTTCTTATTTTAATAAAGAGCAGTAGCGGCACGAACTGGAACTATTAGGTCACGCGAGAGTAGTTTCCATTAAAGAACGAAAAGCTGTGAAATTGTGAATTAAAGTGAAGAAATATCGTATTTTTAATAATTTAAAACGAATGGAACAACCGTACATGGATTTATTATCACACGATTTGCTGTGAAAAATGGATTTACACTTTGAAAAAATGTTTTTCAACAGTTTTTTCGTGACTTCTGTACGCATACACTAAAGAAAAAGAAGAAATGAAATTAAAACATTAATTTTTTAAGAGTAGTAATTAAAAAACCTATTTTAAACACGCGATAATCTATTTATATCCAGCACACTAAGTTTCCTTTCAATCTCCCAATGCACATTCAGTAGTGGGCCAGGGCGGGGATGAGGGCCAGCACCCCCACCAAAAGGCCTAGAGTTTCCGTTTGTTATCTTCTTTTATTTGGCAAAATTAATTTAAATATTTATTGGTTTTGTGATGTGTCGTTTGGCATTTAAAATTAAATGATCACAGGTGTTGTCATTGTCAACAATGCTATTTATTTCAAGAGTAGCTTTCGATTCCATTATCATCAGTTTCTACAGTCTGGAAGCCACAGTAGTCGTTTTGTGACTTCCAGACAGCAGAAACTGACGATGGCTAAGCCATCAAAAGCTGCTCTTGAAATAACTAGTATTGTTTGCAATGACAACACCTGTGATCATTTAATTCAATATTTATGTTAGAATTATGTAATTATTTGAAAAATAATATTGTGTAGTATCATATATTCACTAGAAAAATAATACACAATATAATAACAAACGTTTTATTATTTAACAAACATCTATGATGGCCCCCTTCAGAATGTTCGCCTGGATTCGCCCCTCTGCACACGGGCGCTTCTCTCGCGGCGCATCGAAGTCCTCCCCGGTGCCCGATCGCGTGGCGATTTGATCCAATATTCTCCAATTACGCGGGGCCCCGGGGGCGAGGCGGCAAGGGCGCGGAGGGGTGGGAGGTGGGGGTGGGGGGTTGCGGGAGCAGCGGTCGGCACGGCGTCATCCCTCCGCGCAATATGCTGGGCGTCGGCGCGGTGCGGCGCGGCGCGGCCGCGCGCGCTGTAAATCCGACGCTCATGCATAGTTCAGGCGGCGGCGGTCGCCTCGGGGGCAGCAGCGGGGGCGGGGAGGGGCGGAGGGGGTGGAGAGCGGCGGGAGGCACTCGCGAATAAAAAGCAACTGGGCGGGAGTGGCTGCGCGGTTGAGAGCGGGTTGGGGAGTCCGTGCCGCCGCCGCCGCCGCCGCCGCCGCCGCTGGCGGCGGGGCGCTCTTGGGGTGAATTAAATATAAGTCAACGTCAGGGTTCATTTCACCGAGGGGGCACTGACGCGCGACGCGGAGTGCGGGAGGCGGGGACGGGGGAAGGAGGGGTGGGGTGGGGGAGGGCATCTGGGAGAGGGGCAAAGGGCGGGTGGGGATGAAGAGACGGCGAGTGATGCGGAGTTGGAGGCTGTGTTGCAGAGCGAAAGCACAAGGAGTGACAGGATGGTGGAGTTGATAGTGGTGGTGGCGGTGATGCAGTTGGAGAAGGTGGGGGATTCTGTCGGTGAAGGAGATGTGGCGGGGGTGCAGTTGTTGGAGATGGAGGAGGTGGTGGCATTGGGGATTAAATGGCACAATTGGTGGTGTTGGTTGGGATGCAATTGGAGGAGGTGGTGATTGGTGGTGGTAGAGAAAATCAATAAGTGGACAGAGTGGTGGAGGTCATTTAGTTGTTGGAGGTAACAACGGGGATTAATTGGCAGAATTGGAGGTGGAGATGGCAGGACAGCAGTCGGAGGAGATTGTGGAGGTTGGGACGTAGTTCTAGGACGTGCGGATTCAGTCGGTGCAGTAGAGGTGGCGGAGATACCGTTGGAGCTGGATGGTAGAGCCGGCGATGTACTTGGTGGAAGTAGAAGAGGCCGGCAAGCAGTTGTTCGAGATGTACGTGGTAGTGACTGTGTGGCGGTATTGACGGCTCATGCAGGCGATAATAGTGAAAGTGGCGAGGACAGGGCTCGCATCGGTGTTAGGGTTGGAGGCTGTGTTAGTGAAGGGTTATCTCTAAGGATGAGACCTCATAGTGCGATTTTTCTAACTCTGCCCCTCAAGCCCTATGGCCTACGATGGGATATCACACGGCATTTCGCGTCTTTCTCCGTCGTACCGCTAGAAGTCGCATGATCGCAAGCACTGCTTGATCGCGATCTTGCGATATCAGGCGGCACGACTGAGGACGTCTTGATATACAGTGACATATATTCCATCGTGAATACGGGCCTTGAGGGGCAAAGTTAGAAAAATCGCAGTATAGGCGGTGGACATGAGACACCTGTGCGCCATCGATGGGCACAGGAACTAGTGTGTGTACGCCCAGAGCCGGTGACGACGACGAAGAGCAAAAGTCGACGCATGGAAGGGTAGAGGAGGAGCAAGCAAGAACCGTGCATGCGAACGGCGGATCGAAATGTGGCGTGGCGTGGCGTGGCGTGTTTCGGCGTAGAGAGGGGAGGGGCGGCAGGGACTGGAGGGGAAGTGGGGGGGGCGGGAGCGGAGTGTTTCGGCGGACGCGGATTATTCTGCGACGACGTCCGGCCAGTGTGACGTAATGACGAGGCCGTGTCGCCCGGCGCCGCCGGCGGGGGGCGGGGCGAGGCGAGGCGGGGCGGGGCGGATTAATTCTATTTGATGTGGTGGCTGCGTGGTTAACGCGCCCGGGAGCCCGCACTTAGGGCTAATGCTCTTTCGCGGCTGCCGCCACTCCGCGTGCGTGTAGCGGCCCTTTGGAGAGGCGCCGGCGTGCCACAGGCGTGCTGCAGCGGCGACGGCCCAACGGCGCCACTGACGCTGGTGGCGGAGTTGATTCAGAGGGAAGTGGAAGGCGGGTCGGAAGTCAATAAGTTCAAAGGAAAATTGAAGGAATGTTTTAAAAAATTACACAGATTTATCGGGGATTAAACGTAAATACCATGATTGTTGAAAAAAAATCGACAAACAGATCTGTGCCATATTAACAAAACACTTATGTGAATTCAAACGATTCCCTATATGTATTGTCGTTCTCGAAAGGAATGTCCAAAACGCACTAAAGGAAATTTTGATATAATAAAATATTATTTTTATTGTGCTACAATTCATTCAAATTCTCACCTAAAATGGTATGAATTTAACCGTAACATTAATAATAATGTAGCATATCTTCTGTTCAATATCATTACTAGGGGAATGTGATATCTGACTTGCTAGTGGCTAATATAATCTTTTAAATAGCATTATCATTTGAAAACATATGCAGACTAATGGAACTTGTGTTGAAACTATGATCTAGGGACATGTCATGTACTATTTCTAACGCATTTTACATGTAGTGCCAATTCTTAAAGAAATCATTATTCAATGACAACTAAGCAAAAACAATGATCTGATGATTACATGAATTTAAAAACTCTAGCTTATACAATTTTAATGTAGTATTAAGAAAGCAATTAATATTTTGATAAGTAAAAATGTCACACACATTGTTTCCAAGAAGTAATAGAAACTAGAATTCATACTTAGGTGGCGAGTGAAACACTGTCACACCCGCATAGGCAGAAAATTCCAAATAACGGTCTGACATTGTCTTTTACACGATCCTTGGGAAGTTAAGAAAGCCTGCGACTAGCAGATGATGACGCGACCCTGCTATAAACGCACATCCACATCCCGTCGGGACTTGATTGATTGGTATTTCCGGGCCCGCCAAGTAATATGCTTACTAGTCCTGTAAGTGTAGTGCACATTCTTTCTCGGGAGTTGGCGGTGATCTTCCCCATGATATGAAGAGATCCGGCGCCGACCTACGGTGCCGACCTCGGCTAGGAGACTTTCCCACAACCACGCGTCTCACACCAGCGGAGCACCGCACCAGACGGGACAAGCTCTGAGATCTCGACGTGAGTTAGGGTACTGCTCCAGCATTCTCCTCGCGTTGATCGACGAAATCACGGTAAACTACCAATCAGAGTAGTGGATCACTGGAATTCTCCTCCAGACAGCGCCTGATTTCGACCAGCTATCTATCTAGCGTCGAAACTCCTGCCATCGTTGGGACTCGAACCAAAGAGATCCAGTCACAGGCACAGCAGTGACATCAGTTGATGCCCTGAGCCACCTCTCCCAGTCACCGTCGCGGCGAGATCCTGGAATCGCCCCTCACTCAAACTGCCCGCTACCTTCGTCAGCGCGCCCAGCGCCCTCGCGGCCAGTTCGGAGTGGGTCAGCTCGCGACGCCTTAACGACGCCGTAATCCCACTTCCCAGAAGAAGGTGGCGCGCGCGGTCAAGAGCGGGAGGACGCGGAAAGGAAAACAAAGAAGCAAAAAAAAAATGTTGCTCCGGGAGAGGAAATAAAAGAAAGGGCTCGGAACGGCCGTCGCGGGAGACGCACCGCCTCCACCGCCGCCGCCGCCGCTCCGCCTTTCGTGGGCCGCTCGCCGCCCCCGCCGCCGCCCCAGCCGCCTCCGCGGGAGCAGCGAGTCATATTCATGAAGATAAATGAGACCGCTTAAAGAGCTCAGGAGGAGCGAAGTGTGAGTGGTAGCATCATCATCCCTCCTTGTCCGTCTGTCCGGCCGTCGTGACAGTAGATTACTGAGTCAAACCATCAATTATTCCGGCGCAAGACAAGGGGACGATGATCATGCAAAACTTACCTCCCCGCTCGCCCCCTCCCGCCCCCCAGACCGACGTGGCGCGGAGCGGCCCGGCGCGGCGAGACGGCGGACGGGGCCTCGATATGAAAAGTGCCGTCTCGACCGCGCCGCGGCGGAGGAAAAACTTGTCGAGAGAAGAAGCGAGAAGGAGCAGCGGCACGGGGATAAGGATGTATAGAAAAGCGAGGGAAAAAAGGAGAGCCACGTATAAAAGAATGCTGATGTAGGAGATGCTAGCGGTTGCAGTGGAGATGGATAGCTCCGCCGTAGGGAAATTAATCACCTTGTCCCAGCCTGGTTTCAACTGCTGTACCCTATATACACGCGCGGGAATGTGTGTGTGTGTGTGTGTGTATGTGCACGCGGAGCGGCGCTTCTATGGCGGGCACAGAGACGTGCCCGCGCGCGCTCGCGCCGTATTCGGCCCGGGCCACGCTAAGTAATAAATTACACGGCATAATGAGGAAAGATGGACTGCGCTCCTGATGATGCGCCGCGGGGGAGGGGCCGGTGCCCCGCCCCCTCGCGGCGGGCGTGGCCATCACGCGCCGTCAAGATGCCTCGCGCCCACCTGCCCCCCCCCACCCGCGCTCCCGACGAGAGCCTGGGCTCGCTGGGAAGAAAGCGATCAGGGTAACAGCGACTGTCTTCCAAGATTGGAACACGCAGCCAGGGGGTCGGAATTATGAGAGGTGATTACGAAAGATCGAAAGTTTCATGCAGTTTGGCAACTTTGGCATAGGTAATCAGGAGGACTCTGGAACAAAGCGGAAAGATGCGATTTATCTTCGAAGTATTGATAGATTGATTATTGCATGTTTCTGGATGCGTCAACTGCTGTGGACATTAGCCCCATACGTTGTAGTGCATGGTTTTATCACGGGAGGTGGCGAAGATCGTCCTTTGCTGGTTGGCGAGACCCCCTTTGGTGGAAAACCCCGGCGCCGACCTACAGATCGACTCGCGGGGTTTTCCCCAACCCGTTATTTCCCACCAGTGGAGCACCGTCCCAGCCGAACAACATCTCAGCTCCCGATATATGTAGTAGTGTAGTGCGTATGAGTGTGTGTGTAAGTAAGAAGTGAGAAAAGGATAATAAAAAGGAAGAAAACATAGCGCGCGATCCTTGGCCCGTTTGTTAGGATTCTGTTTCGGCATTTGCCTGGTGTTGATCGGAGAAACCACAATAAACTACCAATCAGAGCAGCCGATATCTAGAATTCTCCTTGAGACAGCAGTAGAACTCGACTAGCTACTTAGTTTGTCTCGAAAATCCTGCTACGGTCGAACACTATGAGAATCAGAGGCATTGCAATGATATCAATTGATGCACTGAGTCACCTCAGTCGGTTTTTTTCAGAGGGGAGGAAGGACCAGGAAAGGTAAAGTGGGAGTTACGTCAGAAAAATGATAATTCTGACGAGATGAGTTATGAAGTAAGGATGTCAACAGGTAAGGAAGAGAAAAACAGGAAAGTAAATGTGGGAAGCTGAGAAGGGATGAGGTGAGGTGAGGTGGTAGGAAGTGAAGACGCGGTTAGGTGTAGCGAAGTGAGAGATGGTGACTCGGGGTGAAAGGTTATTGATTCTGTTTTGTGAACGGTAAATCAAAGAATCTGGAGGTGTGGAAGGCACGGAAGTAAAGTGACAGCAGAACTCGCAGGGAGTTGTATTGGAAGATAAGCGGATGATGGAAGCGAAACCGACAGAAAGACGACCGAGATGGCTGTGCGACACGCGGGGGGCAAAACGGGCGTGAAAATGAGGCGAGTGAGACGGCGAGTCAATGGAAGGGCGAAGGAAACGGCGACGAGGCGAGAGGGCGGAGTCGAGTCGCCCCGACGGCGGCACCGACGGAGGACGACGTGCGGCAGCGACGTAACAAACGACGCATCATCACTTTGTCATTCGTTGGCGAGCTCTCGAGCGATTCACATCGAGCAGCGCATTCTAACGAGCGAACCATTACTGCGAGTTCAGTTGCATTCGCGGTCAGTGAAGGAGAGGTTGTGTCAATGTTAGAGAGTAGCTGCCCCGAAACGGGGCAGCTAATTGTGAGTTCTATAAAACTACTTAATTCACCAACAAGTGAGTCTAGTGAAACGTTATTAAGTAATCAGTGTTCAAGTGGCAGTTTAATGCAAAACAGTGCTCAAGGGCTTCAGCATCATTTTGTGCAAAATCCAAATCTTGTGCAACTCCCGCAACTAGTGTGGACACCGGATGGTCAACTTCCAGCAGCGATTCTACATGGAGCATATCAACAACCAGTTCAAGAAAGAATGAGCACCGAGCAGCAAAAAATGGTCCATGAAGGCGCAGATAAAGTAGGTTCCTCGGAAAGTGAAAAAACAAATCCGGACACACCGGAACCGAACAGGTACAAGCGCTCCCGGCAAGGGGACGAGTATTGCGTAGAATCAAACTCAAATTCCGCCAATCAAACTAGAAAACCATTCAACGAGAACAAAAGAAAAAGACTGATTTTGAAACTTCTGGCTATGTATATAATGTTCCAACCCATTCAAGATATGTAGTACTAGACAATATAGTGAGTGAAGACGACAATGCAGTAAATTCAGACGCAAATAAGCAGCCGAAAAAACCCAAAATTCCCCCAATTATAGTGCACGATGCAGAAAACTTTCCATTAATCTTGCAAGACATCAAGAAACAGTTCAAGGTGACTTCAATACCCGATTAGAAAATAATGGAGTGAAAATAAATCTAACGGAAATTGAGATTACCGAAAATTCAAAAAATTTCTAGAAACAAAAAAGATACCATTTCATTCCTTCAGGGACCCCCTTACAAGAACATTTTCAGTGTTAATGAAAGACATTCCCTACTCATATTCGACGCAAGAAATTTACAATGGTCTAACTGAACTAAAATACAATGTTGTAAAGTGTCTAGGCTATATAATAAAGATAAAATGCCTATCAACATGTGTGCAGTGGAACTAAAGGACGAAACAAATTCTAGAAACATTTTGCATCTTAAACGTTTCGATCATTGTGTTGTAAGATTCCATGCTCAAGTAAATAACAAAGCTATTCAATGTAAAAAATGCCAAAGGATAGGGCATACGCAGGCTAACTGTTATCTAGAACCTAGATGTGTTAGATGCCCGGGTAAGCACCATTATTCAGAGTGCAAAATCAGTAAAAGCTCTCCTCCTGTTTGTTGTAACTGTCAGGGTCAGCACACTGCCAACTACCGGGGTTGCCCAGCATTCAAGGAAACAGCCAAACGCGGTAACTTTCATTCCCACTCACAGAGGGTCAAAACAATACCAAATCCATGGGCAACAGGAACGCGACTTGAATCAAGTAATACTAGAAAAGAAAACGAGACGAAGCAAGACCACTAAACAGGACAGAATTCCCTTGTCTACCGCAAAGATCACGCATACCAAATTCCTCAGAAACGGTTAATTCAAATGCAAACATAACAAAAAACCAAATTACAGAAATAGTAACACAAGTAATCGCGGCTATTATACCTCACATAGAAACTATATGCAAACAAATATTCCAAGAATTGTATAATGCCAGAAATGAAAACAAATAATATCAAAATTTTAAATTGGAATGCAAACGGGCTGAAAAGGCAAGAAAATGAGTTCAGATTTTTCCTTTCTAACTGGGCAATAGACATTGCATGCGTTACAGAAACCCATCTCCATAGTAACTTAAAATTCAATGTTCCAGGATATGAAACCTACAGGAAGGATAGAGCAGCAGAAAAAGCTTCTGGGGGAGTAGCATTAATAATTAAAAAAAGCATTCTACATCATGAACTAATTATACCATACTCGGTAAACTTAGAAACGGTCGGGATACAAGTAAGCTCAGTTCATGGAGACATGATAGTAATATCGGCCTATAAACCACCAAATAAAACATTCCCAGAGAAGACGCTAAAAAGCATTCTAAACAGTAATACACCAACGCTAATCGTGGGAGATTTAAACTGTAAAATGTTGTATGGGGGTGTAATTCAACAAATAAAGCAGGAGAAAAACTTATTACTTTCTTACAAAATAATAATGCTGATATTCATACACCATCAGAACCCACTCTATATCATTATGACCAGAATATTATTCCAGACATCCTAGATATAACAATATCTAAAAATGTGCAAATCCCATTGTATCAATACGTAACAGCAGATCTTGATTCAGACCATTGTCCGGTAATAATAAGCTTAAAAACCCAAATTACAAATTCTGAATTATTACCTAAAATAGTAAACGGTAAAATAAATTGGGAAAAATTTAGATTTACATTAAACATTTTGTATCCTTATCCCGATCAACTAAAAACAATTGAAAGTATTAATAAAGAAATAGATAATCTCACAAAAGCAATACGGTTAGCAACCATATTGGCCAACAAGCCGAAAACAAATACTAATAAAAAAAAGGTTAAAATCCCCGTATTTATAATAAATTTAATTAAAGAAAAACGAATTCTAAGACGGAAATGGCAGAAAACGAGAGACCCATATATGAAACGCAAACTAAATCAACTCAAAGAAAAATAAAATAAATATAGACGAACATAGATTTAATGGGTTCCAAAATTTCATCGCTCAAATTCCAAAAGGATCTAGACACCTATGGAGCACAATTAAAAATTATCTACAGAAAGTAATAAACTACCTCCCTTAAAAACAACAAATATTTAACAGCGCTAACGGACAAACAAAAAGCGTTGGCTTTAGCCACTAATTTCGAAACGATGTTTACTCCAAATAAACCGGAAATTATAAATCAAATAGACAAATTGAGAAGTTTTTATCGCTTCCATTCGCTACAGTTCCTCAGAAAATAAAATTTATATCTCCATCTGAAACACGTAATATAATATTTAAATTAAAACTAAAGAAATCAGCAGGTAATGATCAAATAACAACGCAAATTCTGAAGGAGCTACCGCGGACAACAGTAGCAGGACTTACAGCGATATTTAATGCAGCGCTAAGACTTAACTACTTTCCAGATATATGGAAACAAGCCGTAATAATTCCAATAAGCAAACCTGGGAAGGACCACACGTTGCCCTCAAATTACAGACCAATAAGTTTACTACCCAATATAGGAAAAGTGTTTGAAAAATTAATCCTTAAACGGCTAAACAGTTTTCTAAAAGCAAACAATATAATTCCAAAAGAACAATTCGGATTTCGCGAACATTACTCCACCACTCAGCAGCTTATAAGATTAACTGAAAACATAGCCAACGCATTTCACCAGCATAAACACACACTAGCTATTTTCCTTGATGTAGAAAAGGCCTTCGATAAAATTTGGCATGCAGGGCTATTGTATAAAATGAGAAATATGGGAATACCCATTATCTATATGAAATAATTAAAAGTTTCATACAAAATCGCTCCTTCGCAGTAAAAGTGAATAATACCTTATCTGATCAAAAAACCACGCAAGCTGGATTACCGCAAGGGTCACCGCTCTCACCAACCCTCTTTAACATTTACGTTGCAGACTACCCCCAGATGGAAAGAACAGAAATAGCATGTTTCGCTGATGACACAGTACTGTTTACAACAAACAAAGACGTAGACCAAGGAAGGGAAATTCTACAAACATCGTTAGATACATTTATAAATTGGTGCTCAAAATGGCAAATAAAAATTAACCCCACAAAATCACAACCTAAGATATTTACGTTACGACGACCTAAAATGCCAAACCCACTAATCATTAAAAATGAAAAGATAAAATGGATCAAAAAGGATCAACCAGTTAGATATTTAGGAGTACTTCTTGACCAAAAACTAACGTGGAAACATCACATCAAAGAAATAGCTAATAAAACATATGTGAAAATTGCAAAACTATATCCACTTATAAATAACCACTCAAGACTAAACATAGAAAATGGGATAACCATATTCAAATCCATAATCAGACCATCGCTAACTTACGCCTGCCCAGTCTGGGGTGGAGCCGTAAAAAGTAACTTGGAGAAAATACAGGTAGTCCAAAACAAATTTTTAAGACGCTTAATCAAAGCACCATGGTACGTGTCAAACAGACAAATTAGAAACGAGTTGAACATAGAAAATATAACTACTTACATTAATAAAATATCAGTAAAATTTTTTGAAGCTTTACCAGAAGCAGAATGCGTGAAAAACTTCAATCTAGGACGATCAGCTGAAGACATAAAAATTATTTCAAGGTTCCCCAAGGACAAACTACGCCCGCCGTAAACGTTCAAATAGAAAGCAAATTGAACAAAAAAATGTATTAAACTTAGACATAACATTCAAAGATAGAATACTATTAATTTAAAATGAAGTAAAAAAAAAAATTCAAACACTTAATCGTAACAAAGTGAGAGGGAGCTTCAAATAAATGAACTCCCCGCCTGCCTATGCCCTAACCCTGTTCTAGTATTAAGTAATTAAAAGCTCTGTAAAATCAATGGATTGAACAGACAGGAAAATAAACTGTTAAAAAAAAAAAAAAAAAAAAAATCATCACTTTGGGCGTCGCGTCTCCTCGCGTCGCGCCGCGTCCGCGTGCACTTGTTGAATCGCGCGTTCCAGGGAGACGACGCCCGCGCCGCTGCTCGCGTGTGAACGCATCACGCCGCGCCGCGCCGCGCCGCTTCCCTGCGGGATGGATATGCGGAATGCGCCGCAGTGGAGCTGTCACCGAGCCTCCCCACCCCTCCCCCTCTAACCAACCCCCTCTTCCCCTCCACCCCTTTCCGTCCCGCTGCCAAGGCCTCGTGCCGCTCCGACTTCTTCCGTCGCGCCTTCCATGACGACCGAGACCAGTGGAACGTGGCGGGGTACCGTTGTCAGTTAGCTTCTCCTAGCTGGCGCGGATCCAGCCGATCATTTGGTGAGTGGGCATCATGATTTTTTGTTAAATAACAAACATATCTCTTTATTACACATCGTATATTATTTTTCTAGTCTATCCCAATACCATACAATATTATTTATTAAATGATTACATAACTCTAACATACGTATATATATGTTATTTACATATTTTGTATGTTATTGATTTAAATATTATTTTAAATAAATTTTGCCAAATATAGGTAACAAGGAAAACTCTAGAACTTTGGGAGGAGGCATGACAACCAGCCCACTCCCGGATCCGCCACTGTCCTCTAGCAATGAGGTTTAATAATGGAAGACTCTAAAACAACAAGCAACAGCAAACGATTTGCGAGGACAAAGAGAATATTTCGGAAGATTCTCAGATCCATTTGCAGTGTGGACTTGCGAAAATGAATGCTTGTTATGCCACATATTAACAGTAATAACTTCGAAGTGGTTAAGAAGTTATATAGCTAGTGAACTGTAAGACAGAGGTCTGAAAAAGAATTATTTATATTTCGTTACTGAGAAATACTTTATTATCTCAAATAAGTAGAGATCGACGAGATATCGATTTTGTGTTGTAAATTAACAGGGTGTAGTAATTAACAAAATCTTCAACATCTTCAAACACGTATTAGAATAAAACGGTGATCTACATTAGTTTATTTACGTAACTTTAATATCTCTGAAAAACATATCAAATAAATGATGTAGGATTAAAACGATTTAGAATTTACAAAAATAAAAATAACTACATAATTAAATAAAAATAAAAAATACTAAAATAAAATTCTAAATTTTATTTTCCTTAAGTAAAAAAACCAAACAAAAAACATTTGCCTGTGAATGCCGTACAAACATCAAGAATGAAGTCCATCAACGTGTATCAAAGAACCTTACGTACTTAGACAAGTTGTATAATTTCAACCGATTCAGTACATGAGAAGGTAAGTTGTTTCAATCTAATTGATCGCAATAACCCTTCAACTTAAGAAGATTTATCACCATGGCGAGAAGAACTTCCCCCAACACTCTCTTCGATAAAATGTCTTAGAAGTTTATGTTCATCTGCAGGCGAATCATCCCTTGTAAAGTGGATGTACTTTTTCAGGAAACAGTCAACTTCGAGTTTACTCAAACAGTTTCAGTATGGTTCATCATTCCGGTATCCAATGCAAACGAACGAATTTTCAGCGTCGTGGGAAATTTGTGGACTGACGAACTTTACCGACTGCTTCTACCGTACCATCAAGTTTGAAGTAAACTTTGTTTTTTTTATTATTTATCAACGTTGTACTGAAATTAATTATTCCTAAACACAAAAAATTGAATAAAGCTGCGCAAACAAAAACTACACATGACAGAAAGTAAAATGGAATTTATTATTTTACATGTAGTTATATTTGATGTTTTTGAGTTATAAGTAAAGTTTTGAAGTGATTATTTTAATACGGGTTACAATGTTCATAAGAAATTATATAATTTAACTGAAATTTTTAAATATTCTTTCACTATTTACCTCCCCCCTGCTCGTCTTCTTTTTTTCTTTTTCTGAAAACAGACCTGGCAATCCTACAATGCGTACTAATTCTTGTCTTTCAGAATTCTCTTTTGACAAAAAAAACTCAGAAAGAAGTTTCTGCAGATCTTCTACCCAACCTTCAGCGCTCCCACAACTTGACTATTTCGACGCATTAACATGGGAGCTACACTCAAAAACGTGAAAACAACTACATTTAAACAGCTCCCCCATTCATGGCTCGCTCCCGTCCCTGACGATTTTTAGTATTATGTACTGTAGGTACCAAAGAAAAAAATTATGCCACATTTCAAAACTCTGGGATATACTTCACTCTTTGATTTCTTAAATTTAACTGAGCTAAGAGTACATCTGAGACAATTAGTGACTTAATTGTAATAAAATGTTGCATTTATTTGAAGATAGGGTAAGAAATACATTTTGTCGGTTCCAGGCAAAAAAAAATCCCGCCATTGATTAAGTCGAAATGAATAGTATTGACCCAAAACAATACCGTTACATAGCAGAATAATATGTGCAAATCAATAATGTACGGTACACCATACTTTCTTTGAGAATTATTCATTAAAAATATCATGATAATGAAAACTTACAAATTCAAGAAAAGTTCCTATGATATAGCAGAACAATAGAACTGCACTGAATGTCCGTTGATTGAAAACTTCACCTTGTCATATTGACTTTGGGTTACATATCTGAGGGAATTTCAATAGTTGTAAGTTTATGATCCTTAAAAATTAAGTGAAAGCTGTTGGTTTATGCCTAATTCATTTAATTATTTTTGTTATTTTACATCTATTAGAATTTATAAATTATAAAGAATTGCAAATTGAGCAGACTTTTTTACAATTGTAGTTATTACAAAAACTTTACATTAAAAGCCCGTTTGTTACCTTCATTTATTAACAGGTTACAAAGTTAACGTCCATTTTTTTAACGGTAGCCAGTTTGTCATCAAATAAAACATGTTATTTTTTGTCATTTTATTCTTTCCTTACGACGTTTCGGAACTACCTTTTTCCCATCATCAGGTGTACAATATTCTAAAAGACTTAAATTATATACAGAGTGAGTCACGCAACTTAAGCACCTCCTTACCCTTTTGAACGGTTGAAGATATTGCAATGCTGTTTCACGGAAGTGCATGAGGTAATAGGAGCTAATTCATACACGTATTCATTTCTATATTATCACTTGTATTTTACGAGATATTGAAGTAAATTTGTTTTTTTTCAAATGGAACTATAAATTTTTTTTCATGACGAGCGTAAAAAACGAATCCAACGATATTGTCATATGTTAGATAAACATTTTTTGAGTAATTCTGATTTTTTTGTGCGACTAGTGTTTAACGGAAACTTTGAATGTAACAGTTCGTCTCACAAGGTCACACAGCGCTCCACCAGCAAACGCGCGCTTGGGAAGGGAAGGGATCTGAAATTTGAATACACGAAACATATTCCAAATATTCACAAAACTGTTGCAGTTTTCCCCCGGAACTCTGCTTTTCATCCTGCCGCATTTTTAGATTTTTTTTATTACTAAGGATTGAAAATACGGATTTGTCATAAGTAATATGTACTGAACTATGATTGTTTGTTATTTCAACTTCATTTAAAGGGAGTCATACCACAGGATATTAATGGGATCTTGAAAACAAAACACAATAAGAAATAATCATTAAGATTGTACAAAGAATATTGCATATTTTCAGCAAATAGTTTTATTTTTAATGAGAATATGATAATACCTTTTGAAAAGAAAAAATGCAGGAAAATAATGACAATAACTAAAATAAAAATATAGACCAAAAATCTAAATAAAGGATGGAAAGCACAGTTCAGGGGGAAAAACTGCAACAATTTTTGTGAATATTTGATATATATAAATACTAAGATCTTCAAATACTAAGATCCCTTCCCTTCACCTAGCGCGCGCTTGCTGGTAGAGTGCTGCATGACCTTGTGTGGCGGACTTAGATTCAAAATATCCGTTTAACACTAGTCGCAAATAAATCAAAATTAGTCAAAAAATTCGTATTTAACATATGACAATACGTATATCATTGGATTCGTCTTTTTACGATCATGAGAGATTGAAAAATATGCATAGTTCCATTCGAAGAAAACAAAGCTACCTCACAAATATCTCGTAAAATACAAGTCATAAAATAGACATAAATACAGATATCAAATAGCCCCATTTCCTATGCACTTCCATGAAAAACTGTACTGCAATATCTTCAACCGTTCAAAAGTTATAGGAGGTGCTAAAGTTACATGACATCACCCTGCATAACTAATATTATTATACACACTACACACCATATATTATACAGCACATATTATACGATATTCATCATAATGATGACTATGCTACATAATTCTTATTTAATTGATGTCAATTTTTTTAAATAATATAATTTGTATTTTCCTAATTTTAATTAGAAAACTGTCGTATTTATATTTAAATTTTTTTACAAACTTTTTAAAGCATTTTTTAAAATCATATAAACACAGTATCTCATGTCTAGGTTTTACAATTATTATAACTATTCATTTGGTACAAAATAAAGTGTCAGCTCACCTTTGCAAGTATTCATTACTTGTTTAATTATGTGTTCCGGCACGCTACCATTTTTAAACGAATTGATCTAACAGGAGGCCGCTCTTCCACAGTCACGTCATATCTTTCACTGGTGTAGGTCACCTCAGGTGTGTTTCTGGGAGGAGAAGGGTTGGCGATCGATTCACGGAGCTTCTATTATGTGGTGTTTTACAAGAGTTTTTATTCTTGTCCTGTCTTAGAGCATATATTGCAGTGTCATATTTTCGATGTCATCTGGTTGGTATCTATTATAGTGTTCATTGTTTTTTTCTTTAATTTGATATTTATAGTTTCTGAAATTAATCTAGGTATCTTTCTGTTTTCTTTGTCTATAATTCGAAATCGTCTTTGTCTATAATTCTACATCGAAATTTATGTGGAAGAAGGATTGGACAAAAACATAAAATAGCTTTCACTCAATTTTCGAACCATAAAGTACACACTTCTATATCATTCAGTTATGTGACCCATAGTCAATCTGATATGGAGATTTTCTTCTAAACAAGATATTCGGCATAATTCTGTAGTTGTGCTATGTCCATTGAGACTTTTCATGAATTCGTAAGTGTTCATTTTAACATTAAATTGCTTTTTATAATGAAATTCCAAAAAACGTATGCTGTAAACATACATTCCATTTAATATACAAATGTAATAGCAACAATTTGGTCATTTTGTGACAATATTATAACAACGAAAAAGTACTGTTACAAGAAAAGGAAGATTTTTTCGCTACCAGACGTGGATTTTTGTGTGGCGAGTTGGAGATGGATGTTAACACTAGAACGACGGGAGAAGTCATTTCGATTTTTGAATTTTAGTTTCCTTCCGTGTCTGTATTTATTGATTATTTTTGTAATATTTTTTACTTTTAATATTTGAAGATGTTTTCTAAAATGCCAAAATATAATTATATTTGACATCTTAATTTTCGAGATAATAACTAATTCTTCATGCTTTACTATCATGACGGTAGTTGCAGATGACCTCTCGTGTTAAATACGATTGGGACGCCAATTGGCACGAAGTCTCTATGTCAAATCTTCATCAGAGGCTGGACTGTCCCAGTATTTTATAATATTATCGATTTAGGTATTTAGGTAAATCACTTCCTGGATTCTGTATGAAAAGGTCTCGGGAACAATCGTCCAGCGGTCGTTTTCGCTGAACCTGGTTAAGAACTTCGCCTGCCACTGATAAAGATACGAAACATTGAAACATTGCAAGAGGGCATCATTTGTCGTAGAGTACTTCGGTACAAACACACATTCAAGGGCAAATCAGTGTTGAAAGTGTCAACTAGGATATTGTAAAAACAATGAGTCCTATGCCATTTTTTCTGGCGCGATTATTTATGACAAATGTTACGAAGTGTAAAAAGTAGTTGTCGGTTTCAATTGTAAGCCGAAATAATTCAATATCTGTGATATACTTCAAAAATGTTTTTCGTGACCCTAAAATGTGATATGACTTGAATTACCGCAAAGGTTTCTCAAAATAAAAATATAAAAAAAACAAACAATTATTTGAAGCAGTCATTTTGACTGCTCGCCGTCGTTATAGGTAGAATAGAATTACCGTCTTTCTGATATGTATGTTCTCTTTTATACTTGTTATACAATAACGAGACAAGACATTCGTTTATGCAATATAGTTTATATTCTACTTCTTAAACCTTTCCTACATCGATATATGTTTTATTCGTATTATCTATAGAAACGTTGTCCCTCCGACAACCTCTCCAATAATAAAGTTCCAAGGATAAAGAGGTATCAACCACAAAGTAGATTAATTTTTTTAATATGTATATATTTCATATATATAGATATGTAGATTTTTTTTTATTTTAATCTACTATTGTGGTTGATACCTCTTTATCCTTGGAACTTTATCATGGATTACCACAAGATCACTGCTGCCACCACAGAATTTTTTTCTCTCAATAATTCAAAAGCTTCGTTCGCAGCTGCCTCCGAAGCATCCTAATGTCAATAAAAACAAAACATCAATATTGTATTGCTTACGCATGTCTTATAACACTTTCTAATATTAGAAGAGAGCGGGTGCGACGGCGGCGGCGCTGGCCGAGAGGCTGGCGAGCGGGGCCGGCGCTAGGGCTAGCGTTGGGGCTGGCGCTGGGGCTGCGCTGGCCGGAGCGACGCCGTGCCGCGGGCGCGTCTTGCGGCCGGTGCGCGGCCGCCGCCGCATTGTTCTCACCGAGATAATGGCGTCCGGCGCAGCGGCCGCGCACCCGCGCGCCCGCTACCAGGCGGTACAGCACGGCACGGCACGGCACGGCACGGCGCGCCGACGCCAGCGCGGCCCCGAAGAGCAGCGACGGCGGCGGCGGCGGCGCCGGATGATGTATGCGGGCGGCGCGCACGCACACACACACACACACGTATTCGCGCGGGCGGGCGGGAGGCAGGCTAGGCGGACGAGAGGCGGCGGCGGCGGAGCGGCGCTAGCGGCGCGGGGCGACGGGCAGCGTCGGCGCGATGCATCACGCCGCCTCATCCTGGGCTGTCAGGTGCACGGATGCGGCTCGCATATTGTGCACCTACGGGCACGCCCCTATTGTGCGCGCGCGCACTGTTTGTCGAGGCGAGCGCCGGGCGGGCGGGCGCGGGGCGGGCGGCAGCGGGGGCGCCTTCCACCCGCACGCGCCCGCCCGCCCCGCCCCGCCCCGCCCCAGCCCTCGGCCGCCGAGCGCCCCTCAGCATTGTCGGCGGGCGAGCCGGCCCCGGCGCCGCTCATAAGTCACTCACCATACAGGCCGGGCGGGCCCCGCCCCGCCCCTCTCCAGCAGCGCGCCCGCACCGCGCGCGCGCGCTCTGGGATTCGAACGGGGCTCATTTGCGGCATATATCAAGCATAAATCTTGAAGGCCTTTGGGCGGCTGGGGCGCGTGACGAAATTCGGGGCGCGCTCCTTCCTGTCGGCGGCGCGCCGCGCATTGTCTTACGCCGATGAAGGGGCGTCCCGCGCTGCCCACCCCGTCGCCCGCCCCCGCGCCGCCCGCGCGCCGCCGCCGACCCGACGCCCCGCCGCGCCAGTTATGACGTGTCGCGGCCTCCGATTTACGCGCGTCCAGCCGTGACGGCGCGCACAATCCGCCCGCCCGCCCGCGAGCCGACCCCGCCCTCCTCCTCTCCTCCTCCCCTCCCCACCCTCGCCCGCCCCCGCCCCCGCCGCGTGAGGGCACGCCGCGTAAATTCCTCATGTGGCAGCGGAGGCGACGGCGGAGCTTTTTTGCGTCGGCGTCGATTCGTCCTGCGAGATACGAGCGGCGCGCGTGTCTGCGTCTGCGGCATTCAGCTTTATGGACTCCGCGGTGCAAGGTCTCTGGCGGAGACCGAGGGGCGAGTGCAGTGCTCTCTGCCGGCAAACTGTTCACGGAATTACTGAATTGCAAATGTTTAGCAGATAAGTCTACCCTGTTCAGTTTTTCTACTAGAAAGAAAGAAACCAAACTCTAAACAACAATGTTACAGCAATACTTTTAATTTTTGCGTAGAGTTTTGCTGATTCAAAACTGTTGCTGGGCCGGCCTGGATAGCCGAGGACGCTAATGCAGAAGGGCCGTAGCTGCCTCGGCTCGAAGGGTCGCGGGTTCGAATCCCGCTTCGGGCATGGATGCGTGGATGTTCGTGTGTGTTCGTGTTGTCCTAACGTGTTCTCCCTGCAGTTAACGCCCTATATAAGCACATTGGTCTCCCTCTGCACTACATACATCAAGTTCAGCACTTAATAATATTTATAATTTTTTTTTATAAATCTATTGAAAATAAATTAATATTTTAGAGGTTTGGATTTTATCTGCTGCCCATAGACTTGAAACCTCACACAGTTAAAATGGAGCGCTCTATCTGCTTCTATACGATGTCCACCTCGGCTACAAAGTTCGTACTTGACTACTTATCTTTCATAATCTATATTTCAACTCCCGTAATTCTCAGTATGAATTGCAAACGATGTAATCTTGAGACAGCTATGGAAGCAGTTTTCATTGCTAGCACTCTCCATGAGTAATTGAAGAAAAATATGTCTGGACTGCTTCACCATGGAGTTCAGTGGTTGACTGAAATAAAACAGGATACTGAGATACTTCTATGTTGTGTGTTTACTTTTTTTATTGAAATTTACATTGACTTAAAAGATTCAACTATAAATCAGTCCTTTAGTTAACATAAATTCACTTCACATATTTAATAAAAAGCTTGTATCAAATGCTATTGAGCTCTAGAAATGCTATATCTCATTCTTTGTTTATTCAGATTCTGGATCAACGCGCAATGTACAGCGCATCACGAAATCAGATAGTTAATTAAAGATAGCCATATAATGCAATGATGCGCTTTCTATTAGTACGAGTTCCACTTTCCTTGAAACTCACTGATCGCTAACTAAATTCTTCCAAGATCACAAAAATCTCGAATTATCTAAAAGTCATTCCCAAACATAAATTCATAGATGTTACTAATAAACCATAAGATTGTGTTTGGTGTTACTAAGCAAAAAAAAGGACAGTACGTCATAAATTAAAGAAATTCACAACTCTCACGTCAAATGAGAATTACTTCCATCGCAGAACAAAAGCAATTTTCACAAAACTGTTGGTTCTGAACTCGCCTTTGTTATGAAATAAGTACAGACACTTCCTGCACATTACAGAAGAATAACGGTTATTAAAATATATTTAAATAATTTACGCGGCCGCTTCCACCAATTGCAGCAAATTTTCTGCAGCGAGGCCCGGTTCCAAGCGAGCGACGACGAACAAGACCGACTTCCCCCGCCCTCTCACTGCCGTTCCCGCTCCCATCATACCCTCTCCCCCTCCACCTCCACTCACCCCCCACTACCCTCCACCCCTCTACCCTCCAACCCACCCCCCACCTTCACCCATGTTCAACCCTTCCCCTCCCCCTCACACTACCGTACTCCTCAATACCACCCACACCGTCTTCAACACGTCCCAGCAAGTCCCACACCACCCAACCACCTATGTTATGTGCCTATGTTCTTTCCCTCTTCCCACCCATTTCCCCTCCCACCGCGGCCGCTACCACCAGCATCCCCCGCTCCCCCCCCCCCACGCCGGCAGTGCGTCGCCCCTCCCCCGCGGTTGTTTTGAATTCCGGCGGCGGCCGCCATTGTTCCGTCGAGGAGAGAGCCTTGTTTTAATTTTGATTACACTCACAATTAAGATAATGATGTCGCTTGTTTTCCGCTATCGGGAATAAGGTACTAGTCGGTATTCTTATCCGCCATCTCCCGGGCTGCATACAATAAAAGCGCCGCGCCTCGAGACAAAGGCGGGAAGCATCGCGAGGCGGATAAAGAGCGACCTGGCGGCGGAGGCGGCGGACTCCCACCCCCCCCGTCCCCGCCCCCGCCCCGCAGCACCTCCGCCAACGATATTGTCCGGATTTAGCGGCGTCTCCCCAGGAGAGTTCGAGGAATCGGGGAACGCTAGCGCGCTTGTGCCCCTAGGGCTGTTGTTGCGACGGAGATGGAGGGATGGTGCCATAAAATGGAAAATAAATGATGGAAAATACCTTACACAATTTATTGATTATTTCGTCTTTCCGGGCACATATACTGCGATTTTTCTAAGAGCGACCCTCAAGGCCACTCAAATCCCATCTTCGCGATGGAATATGTCATGGTATTTCGCATCTTTCTCAGTCGTTCCGCTTGATTTCGCACGATCGCGACCGTATGAAGCAGTGCTTGCGATCATGCGAGTTCTACCGGCAAGACCAAAAAAAGACGCGAAATGCCGTGACATATTTCATCGCGAAGACGGGATTTGAGTGGCCTTGAGGGTCGCAGTTAGAAAAATCGCAGTATAAAGTGCTGTGGATATTGGTCTCTTTAGAATTAGTTTTATTATAGGAGGTGCCTATGTTCTTAATCTGCTGGATGGTGAAATCCTACTCTGACCTATTGCATGCTGGATTTTCTCCATCCAGGTATTTCCCCGTCAGCCAAGCACCGCTGCAGCGCTGCAGGACCAGCTCTAAGCTACCGACGCGTCTGCCGACATATATGGTAGTGTAGTGCATGTGAGTAATGAATGAGGAAAGGATAAGGAAGAGAACGAAAGATCGCCCGCCGTCCGGGACTCGTTTGTTGAGGCCCTGCTCCAGCGTTGGCGTAGTATTTGATCGGAGAATACATCCAAAACTACCAATCAGAGCATTCGGACGCCAGAATTCTCCTCCAAACGACGAGTTGTATTAATTGTATTCGAGTTACATATTAAAATATGTGTACGATAAAGTTAGAAATGACGACGCGGACTGCACATAACAATAAGATTGAGAACAATTTTTGAATCAAGGATGCGTGGGCGAAAAATTTCAGACAAGATATGCCCACGTCCTCGTGGATGACGCATGGGCCCCGTGTATACTGCGCGAATTTAATTAGATTTGAGAATGTACGATAGATGAATTTTGAACATTGTCTTAGTAATCTAACAGATTTAACCAGTATATAATTGTTGAAAAAATATATAAAATATTTATTGTAACAATACATGTACCATAACATTTTTATTTTTTTTATATTCTTAATTTGATATGTTAATGTTTTAGTACAAAACTGAATAAAGGAATTTTTCAGCAAATGTTGAAAATTTTGAAAGAAATTTCAGCAATACGTAACACTAAACTACGACCCCCTACCTCTACGTAACGCAGCGTAACGGTGCCTGAAATACTCTCCTACCCTCTTCATCTTTACGTAGCTTATGGACAACCCCTAAAATGTTTATTAATGCTTTGCAAGTTCATAAAAATATACATTTTCGGGCATAAAAAGTTTCCTGAGAAAGTATCGATTAAAATACACCTTTAATTTTTTTTTGTCACAAACTACGTTTGATTATCCAAACCTGGAAATAGTCCTCAATATACTGAAACATATAGTTTCCTCACACACCCATAATTAATTAACGAATAACTCATGTAAAAATAGACTTAACTGCTCATACCCACGAGAAAATTTAATGTTTTTATAACATACGAAATATCACATTTGCATAGCGAACACACATAAGGATCTGTAAAATAGTTTATAATCGAACAGTCAAAGTTTGTATATGAAATTTAAATATTTTTATATTTGATATTGTAGTAAACCTGGAGAATTTTTTCCTATGTGGGGCCGCCAACGCGATCTTGAGCTTGGGGGCCCCATAGTACCTCAATCCGTCCTGCTTCTAACGACCAAAATGTAGCCGCCCCGCGGGACCATCTGTCTGCGGATGTGCAGCCTACGCGATCTGCGATACGTGAATAAGCCAAGCGATCCCGAGAACGTGATCGCTTCTTGACAGCAGGGAGATGCGGCCGAAAGGCTGACAGCGGAAGAAAGCAAGGGAGGAGCTGGAAATGTGGATACCAGGGCGAAGATCCGACTCTGACGGTTACTGCGCACAGCATGCGAGGAAATGTTCTTACAACTGCAGAGAAGTTTGTTTTCAATTTTTTTGTGATACTACAATAGCTGAATGTGATTTTTTATTAAATTAACCGGCAAAGCGTTTTCCTTCGAACCTGAGTGTGAATGACTCCATCAGTGTGTAGCAAATTATTCGAAATAAGTTTATACTCTCGAACTATGTCGGCCTACACAATTTATTTAGAGGGGGGTCGCGAATCTG
>JAHLJT010004567.1:24539433-24629693 GCA_031308135.1 Acheta domesticus | reverse complement strand
TCGTAAGATTCCATGCTCAAGTAAATAACAAAGCCATTCAATGTAAAAAATGCCAAAGGATAGGGCATACGCAGGCTAACTGTTATCTAGAACCTAGACGTGTTAGGTGCCCGGGTAAGCACCATTATTCAGAGTGCAAAATCAGTAAAAGCTCTCCTCCTGTTTGTGTTAACTGTCAAGGTCAGCACACTGCCAACTACCGGGGTTGCCCAGCATTCAAGGAAACAGCCAAACGCGGTAACTTTCATTCCCACTCACAGAGGGTCAAAACAATACCAAATCCATGGGCAACAGGAACAGGACTTGAATCACGTAATACTAGAAAAGATATACGAGACGAAGCAAGGCCATTAAACAGGACAGAATTCCCTGGTCTACCGCAAAGATCACGCATACCAAATTTCTCAGAAACGGTTACTTCAAATGCAAACATAACAAAAAACCAAATTACAGAAATAGTAACACAAGTAATCGCGGCTATTATACTTCACATTGAAACTTTATGCAAACAAATATTCCAAGAATTGTATAATGCTGCCAGAAATGAAAACAAATAATATCAAAATTTTAAATTGGAATGCAAACGGGCTGAAAAGGCAAGAAAATGAGTTCAGAGATTTTTCCTTTCTAACTGGGCAATAGACATTGCATGCGTTACAGAAACCCATCTCCATAGTAACTTAAAATTCATGTTCCAGGATATGAAACTACAGGAAGGATAGAGCAGCAGAAAAAGCTTCTGGGGGAGTAGCATTAATAATAAAAAAAAGCATTCTACATCATGAACTAATTATACCATACTCGGTAAACTTAGAAACGGTCGGGATACAAGTAGCTCAGTTCATGGAGCATGATGATAAGTAATATCGGCCTATAAACCACCAAATAAAACATTCCCAGAGAAGACGCTAAAAAAGCATTCTAAACAGTAATACACCAACGCTAATCGTGGGAGATTTAAACTGTAAAAATGTTGTATGGGGGTGTAATTCAACAAATAAAGCAGAGAAAAACTTATTACTTTCTTACAAAATAATAATGCTGATATTCATACACCATCAGAACCCACTCTATATCATTATGACCAGAATATTATTCCAGACATCCTAGACATAACAATATCTAAAAATGTGCAAATCCCATTGTATCAATACGTAACAGCAGATCTTGATTCAGACCATTGTCCGGTAATAATAAGCTTAAAAACCCCAAATTACAAATTCTGATTTATTACCTAAAATAGTAAACGGTAAAATAAATTGGAAAAATTTAGATTTACATTAAACATTTTGTATCCTTATCCCGATCAACTAAAAAACAATTTGAAAGTATTAATAAAGAAATAGATAATCTCACAAAAGCAATACGTTAGCAACCATATTGGCCAACAAGCCGAAAACAAATACTAATAAAAAAGAGGTTAAAATCCCCGTATTTATAATAAATTTAATTAAAGAAAACGATTCTAAGACGGAAATGGCAGAAAACGAGAGACCCATATATAAAACGCAAACTAAATCAAACTCAAAGAAAAATAAAAATAAATATCGACGAACATAGATTTAAGGGTTCCAAAATTTCATCGCTCAAATTCCGAAAGGATCTAGACACCTATGGAGCACAATTAAAAATTATCTACAGAAAGTAATAAACTACCTCCCTTAAAAACAACAAATAATTTAACAGCGCTAACGGACAAACAAAAAGCGTTGGCTTTAGCCACTAATTTCGAAACGACGTTTACTCCAATAAACCGGAAATTATAAATCAAAATAGACAAATTGAGAAGTTTTTATCGCTTCCATTCGCTACAGTTCCTCAGAAAATAAAATTCATATCTCCATCTGAAACACGTAATATAATATTTAAATTAAAACTAAAGAAATCAGCAGGTAATGATCAAATAACAACGCAAATTCTGAAGGAGCTACCGCGGACAACAGTAGCAGACTTACAGCGATATTTAATGCAGCGCTAAGACTTAACTACTTTCCAGATATATGGAAACAAGCCGTAATAATTCCAATAAGCAAACCTTGGAAGGACCACACGTTTGCCCTCAAATTACAGACCAATAAGTTTACTACCCAATATAGGAAAGTGTTTGAAAAATTAATCCTTAAACGGCTAAACAGTTTTCTAAAAGCAAACAATATAATTCCAAAAGAACAATTCGGATTTCGCGAACATTACTCTACCACTCAGCAGCTTATAAGATTAACTGAAACATAGCCAACGCATTTCACCAGCATAAACACACACTAGCTATTTTCCTTGATGTAGAAAGGCCTTCGATAAAATTTGGCATGCAGGGCTATTGTATAAAATGAGAAATATGGGAATACCCCATTATCTATATGAAATAATTAAAAGTTTCATACAAAATCGCTCCTTCGCAGTAAAAGTGAATAATACCTTATCTGATCAAAAACCACGCAAGCTGGATTACCGCAAGGGTCACCGCTCTCACCAACCCTCTTTAACATTTACGTTGCAGACTACCCCCAGATGGAAAGAACAGAAATAGCATGTTTCGCTGATGACACAGTACTGTTTACAACAAACAAAGACGTAGACCAAGGAAGGGAAATTCTACAAACATCGTTAGATACATTTTATAAATTGGTGCTCAAAATGGCAAATAAAAATTACCCCACAAAATCACAACCTAAGATATTTACGTTACGACGACCTAAAATGCCAAACCCACTAATCATTAAAAATGAAAAGATAAAATGGATCAAAAAGGATCAACCAGTTAGATATTTAGGAGTACTTCTTGACCAAAAACTAACGTGGAAACATCACATCAAAGAAATAGCTAATAAAACATATGTGAAAATTGCAAAACTATATCCACTTATAAATAACCACTCAAGACTAAACATAGAAAATGGGATAACCATATTCAAATCCATAATCAGACCATCGCTAACTTACGCCTGCCCAGTCTGGGTTGGAGCCGTAAAAAGTAACTTGGAGAAAATACAGGTAGTCCAAAACAATTTTTAAGACGCTTAATCAAAGCACCATGGTACGTGTCAAACAGACAAATTAGAAACGATTTGAACATAGAAAATATAACTACTTACATTAATAAAATATCAGTAAAATTTTTGAAGCTTTACCAGAAGCAGAATGCGTGAAAAACTTCAATCTAGGACGATCAGCTGAAGACATAAAAATTATTTCAAGGTTCCCCAAGGACAAACTACGCCCGCCGTAAACGTTCAAATAGAAAGCAAATTGAACAAAAAATGTATTAAACTTAGACATAACATTCAAAGATAGAATACTATTAATTTAAAATGAAGTAAAAAAAAAATTCAAACACTTAATCGTAACAAAGTGAGAGGGAGCTTCAAATAAATGAACTCCCCGCCTGCCTATGCCCTAACCCTGTTCTAGTATTAAGTAATTAAAAGCTCTGTAAAATCAATGGATTGAACAGACAGAAATAAACTGTTAAAAAAAAAAAAAAAAAAAAAAAATCACACTTTGGGCGTCGCGTCGCCTCGCGTCGCGCCGCGTCGCGTGCACTTGTTGAATCGCGCGTTCCAGGGAGACGCGCCCGCGCCGCTGCTCGCGTGGGAACGCATCACGCCGCGCCGCGCCGCGCCGCTTCCCTGCGGGATGGATAGGCGGAATGCGCCGCAGTGGAGCTGTCACCGAGCCTCCCCACCCCTCCCCCTCTAACCAACCCCCTCTTCCCCTCCACCCCTTTCCGTCCCGCTCCAAAGGCCTCGTGCCGCTCCGACTTCTTCCGTCGCGCCTTCCATGGGACGACCGAGACCAGTGGAACGTGGCGGGGTACCGTTGTCAGTTAGCTTCTCCTAGCTGGCGCGGATCCAGCCGATCATTTGGTGAGTGGGGCATCATAGATTTTTGTTAAATAACAAACATATCTTTTATTACATCGTATATTATTTTTCTAGTCTATACACAATACCATACAATATTATTTATTAAATGATTACATAACTCTAACATACGTAATATATATGTTATTTACATATTTGTATGTTATTGATTTAAATATTATTTAAATAAATTTTGCCAAATAAATATAGGTAACAAAGGAAAACTCTAGACGATTTGGGAGGAGGCATGACAACCATGCCCACTCCGGATCCGCCACTGTCCTCTAGCAATGAGGTTTAATAATGGAAGACTCTAAAACAACAAGCAGACGATTTGCGAGGACAAAGAGAATATTTCGGAAGATTCTCAGATCCATTTGCAGTGTGGACTTGCGAAAATGAATGCTTGTTATGCCACATATATTAACAGTAATAACTTCGAAGTGGTTAAGAAGTTATATAGCTAGTGAACTGTAAGACAGAGGTCTTGAAAAAGAATTATTATATTTTCGTTACTGAGAAATACTTTTATTATCTCAAATAAGTAGAGATCGACGAGATATCGATTTTGTGTTGTAAATTAACAGGGTGTAGTAAATTAACAAAATCTTCAACATCTTCAACACGTATTAGAATAAAACGGTGATCTACATTAGTTTATTTACGTAACTTTAATATCTCTGAAAAACATATCAAATAAATGATGTAGGATTAAAACGATTTAGAATTTACAAAAATAAAAATAACTACATAATTAAATAAAAATAAAAAATAACTAAAATAAAATTCTAATTTTATTTTCCTTAAGTAAAAAACCAAACAAAAAACATTTGCCTGTGAATGCCGTACAAACATCAAGAATGAAGTCATCAACGTGTATCAAAGAACCTTACGTACTTAGACAAGTTGTATAATTTCACCGATTCAGTACATGAGAAGGTAAGTTGTTTCAATCTAATTGATCGCAATAACCCTTCAACTTAAGAAGAGTTATCACCATGGCGAGAAGAACTTCCCCCAACACTCTCTTCGATAAAATGTCTTAGAAGTTTATGTTCATCTGCAGGGCGATTCATCCCTTGTAAAGTGGATGTACTTTTTCAGGAAACAGTCAACTTCGAGTTTACTCAAACAGTTTCAGTATGGTTCATCAATTCCGGTATCCAATGCAAACGAACGAATTTTCAGCGTCGTGGGAAATTTGTGGACTGACGAACTTTACCGACTGCTTCTACCGTACCATCAGTTTGAAGTAAACTTTGTTTTTTTTATTATTTATCAACGTTGTACTGAAATTAAAGAATTATTCCTTAAACACAAAAAATTGAATAAAGCTGCGCAAACAAAAACTACACATGACAGAAAAGTAAAATGGAATTTATTATTTTACATGTAGTTATATTTGATGTTTTGAGTTATAAGTAAAGTTTTGAAGTGATTATTTTAATACGGGTTACAATGTTCATAAGAAATTATATAATTTAACTGAAAATTTTTAAATATTCTTTCACTATTTACCTCCCCCCTGCTCGTCTTCTTTTTTTCTTTTTCTGAAAACAGACCTGGCAATCCTACAATGCGTACTAATTCTTGTCTTTCAGAATTCTCTTTTGACAAAAAAAACTCAGAAAGAAGTTTCTGCAGATCTTCTACCCAACCTTTCCAGCGCTCCCACAACTTGACTATTTCGACGCATTAACATGGGAGCTACACTCAAAAACGTAGAAAACAACTACATTTAAACAGCTCCCCCATTCATGGCTCGCTCCCGTCCCTGACGATTTTTAGTATTATGTACTGTAGGTACCAAAGAAAAAATTATGCCACATTTCAAAACTCTGGGATATACTTCACTCTTTGATTTCTTAAATTTAACTGAGCTAAGAGTACATCTGAGACAATTAGTGACTTAATTGTAATAAAATGTTGCATTTATTTGAAGATAGGGTAAGAAATACATTTTTGTCGGTTCCAGGCAAAAAAAAAATCCCGCCATTGATTAAGTCGAAATGAATAGTATTGACCCAAAACAATACCGTTACATAGCAGAATAATATGTGCAAATCAATAATGTACGGTACACCATACTTTCTTTGAGAATTATTCATTAAAAATAGCATGATAATGAAAACTTACAAATTCAAGAAAAGTTCCTATGATATAGCAGAACAATAGAACTGCACTGAATGTCTCGTTGATTGAAAACTTCACCTTGTCATATTGACTTTGGGTTACATATCTGAGGGAATTTCAATAGTTGTAAGTTTATGATCCTTAAAAATTAAGTGAAAGCTGTTGGTTTATGCCTAATTTCATTTAATTATTTTGTTATTTTACATCTATTAGAATTTATAAATTATAAAGAATTGCACAAATTGAGCAGACTTTTTTACAATTGTAGTTATTACAAAGAAACTTTACATTAAAAGCCCGTTTGTTACCTTCATTTATTAACAGGTTACAAAGTTAACGTCCATTTTTTTAACGGTAGCCAGTTTGTCATCAAATAAAACATGTTATTTTTTGTCATTTTATTCTTTCCTTACGACGTTTCGGGAACTACCTTTTTCCCATCATCAGGTGTACAATATTCTAAAAGACTTAAATTATATACAGAGTGAGTCACGCAACTTAAGCACCTCCTATACCTTTTGAACGGTTGAAGATATTGCAATGCTGTTTCACGGAAGTGCATGAGGTAATAGGAGCTAATTCATACACGTATTCATTTCTATATTATCACTTGTATTTTACGAGATATTTGAAGTAAATTTGTTTTTTTCAAATGGAACTATAAATTTTTTTTCATGACGAGCGTAAAAAGACGAATCCAACGATATTGTCATATGTTAGATAAACATTTTTTGAGTAATTCTGATTTTTTTGCGACTAGTGTTTAACGGAAACTTTGAATGTAACAGTTCGTCTCACAAGGTCACACAGCGCTCCACCAGCAAACGCGCGCTTGGGAAGGGAAGGGATCTGAAAATTTGAATACACGAAACATATTCCAAATATTCACAAAACTGTTGCAGTTTTCCCCCGGAACTCTGCTTTTCATCCTGCCGCATTTTTAGATTTTTTTTATTACTAAGGATTGAAAATACGGATTTGTCATAAGTAATATGTACTGAACTATGATTGTTTGTTATTTCAACTTCATTTAAAGGGGAGTCATACCACAGGATATTAATGGGATCTTGAAAACAAAACACAATAAGAATAAATCATTAAGATTGTACAAAGAATATTGCATATTTTCAGCAAATAGTTTTATTTTTAATGAGAATATGATAATACCTTTTGAAAAGAAAAAATGCAGGAAAATAATGACAATAACTAAAATAAAAATATAGACCAAAAATTCTAAATAAAGGATGGAAAGCACAGTTCAGGGGGAAAAACTGCAACAATTTTGTGAATATTTGATATAATAAATACTAAGATCTTCAAATACTAAGATCCCTTCCCTTCACCTAGCGCGCGCTTGCTGGTAGAGTGCTGCATGACCTTGTGTGGCGGACTTAGATTCAAAATATCCGTTTAACACTAGTCGCAAATAAATCAAAATTAGTCAAAAAATTCGTATTTAACATATGACAATACGTATATCATTGGATTCGTCTTTTTACGATCATGAGAGATTGAAAAAATATGCATAGTTCCATTCGAAGAAAACAAAGCTACCTCAAATATCTCGTAAAATACAAGTCATAAAATAGAAATAAATACAGATATCAAATAGCCCCATTTCCTCATGCACTTCCATGAAAACTGTACTGCAATATCTTCAACCGTTCAAAAGTTATAGGAGGTGCTAAAGTTACATGACCTCACCCTGCATAACTAATATTATTATACACTACACACCATATATTATACAGCACATATTATACGATATTCATCATAATGATGACTATGCTACATAATTCTTATTTAATTGATGTCAATTAGTTTTAAAATAATTAATTTGTATTTCCTAATTTTAATTAGAAAACTGTCGTATTTATATTTAAATTTTTTTACAAACTTTTTAAAGCATTTTTTAAAATCATATAAAACACAGTATCTCATGTCTAGGTTTTACAATTATTATAACTATTCATTTGGTACAAAATAAAAGTGTCAGGCTCACCTTTGCAAGTATTCATTACTTGTTTAATTATGTGTTCCGGCACGCTACCATTTTTAAACGAATTGATCTAACAGGAGGCCGCTCTTCCACAGTCACGTCATATCTTTCACTGGTGTAGGTCACCTCAGGTGTGTTTCTGGGAGGAGAAGGGGTTGGCGATCGATTCACGGAGCTTCTATTATGTGGTGTTTTACAAGAGTTTTTATTCTTGTCCTGTCTTAGAGCATATATTGCAGTGTCATATTTCGATGTCATCTGGTTGGTATCTATTATAGTGTTCATTGTTTTCTTTAATTTGATATTTATAGTTTCTGAAATTAATCTAGGTATCTTTCTGTTTTCTTTGTCTATAATTCGAAATCGTCTTTGTCTATAATTCTACATCGAAATTTATGTGGAAGAAGGATTGGACAAAAACATAAAATAGCTTTCACTCAATTTTCGAACCATAAAGTACACACTTCTATATTCATTCAGTTATGTGACCCATAGTCAATCTGATATGGAGATTTTCTTCTTAAACAAGATATTCGGCATAATTCTGTAGTTGTGCTATGTCCATTGAGACTTTTCATGAATTCGTAAGTGTTCATTTTAACATTAAATTGCTTTTTATAATGAAATTCCAAAAAAACGTATGCTGTAAACATACATTCCATTTAATATACAAAATGTAATAGCAACAATTTGGTCATTTTGTGACAAAATATTATAACAACGAAAAAGTACTGTTACAAGAAAAGGAAGATTTTTTCGCTACCAGACGTGGATTTTTGTGTGGCGAGTTGGAGATGGATGTTAACACTAGAACGACGGGAGAAGTCATTTCGATTTTTTGAATTTTTAGTTTCCTTCCGTGTCTGTATTTATTGATTTATTTTTGTAATATTTTTTACTTTTAATATTTGAAGATGTTTTCTAAAATGCCAAAATATAATTATATTTGACATCTTAATTTTCGAGATAATAACTAATTCTTCATGCTTTACTATCAATGACGGGTAGCAGATGACCTCTCGTGTTAAATACGATTGGGACGCCAATTGGCACGAAGTCTCTATGTCAAATCTTCATCCAGAGGCTGGACTGTCCCAGTATTTTATAATATTATCGATTTAGGTATTTAGGTAAATCACTTCCTGGATTCTGTATGAAAAGGTCTCGGGAACAATCCGTCCCAGCGGTCGTTTTCGCTGAACCTGGTTAAGAACTTCGCCTGCCACTGATAAAGATACGAAACATTGAAACATTGCAAGAGGGCATCATTTGTCGTAGAGTACTTCGGTACAAACACACATTCAAGGGGCAAATCAGTGTTGAAAGTGTCAACTAGGATATTGTAAAAACAATGAGTCCCTATGCCATTTGTTCTGGGCGCGATTATTTATGACAAATGTTACGAAGTGTAAAAAGTAGTTGTCGGTTTCAATTGTAAGCCGAAATAATTCAATATCTGTGATATACTTCAAAAATGTTTTTCGTGACCCTAAAATGTGATATGACTTGAATTACCGCAAAGGTTTCTCAAAATAAAAATATAAAAAAAACAAACAATTATTTGAAGCAGTCATTTTGACTGCTCGCCGTCGTTATAGGTAGAATAGAATTACCGTCTTTCTGATATGTATGTTCTCTTTTATACTTGTTATACAATAACGAGACAAGACATTCGTTTATGCAATATAGTTTATATTCTACTTCTTAAACCTTTCCTACATCGATATATGTTTTATTCGTATTATCTATAGAAACGTTGTCCCTCCGACAACCTCTCCAATAATAAAGTTCCAAGGATAAAGAGGTATCAACCACAAAAGTAGATTAATTTTTTTAATATGTATATATTTCATATATATAATATGTAGATTTTTTTTTATTTTAATCTACTATTGTGGTTGATACCTCTTTATCCTTGGAACTTTATCATGGATTACCACAAGATCACTGCTGCCACCACAGAATTTTTTTCTCTCCAATAATTCAAAAGCTTCGTTCGCAGCTGCCTCCGAAGCATCCTAATGTCAATAAAAACAAAACATCAATATTGTATTGCTTACGCATGTCTTATAACACTTTCTAATATTAAGAAGAGAGCGGGTGCGACGGCGGCGGCGCTGGCCGAGAGGCTGGCGAGCGGGGCCGGCGCTAGGGCTAGCGTTGGGGCTGGCGCTGGGGCTGGCGCTGGCCGGAGCGACGCCGTGCCGCGGGCGCGTCTTGCGGCCGGTGCGCGGCCGCCGCCGCATTGTTCTCCCGAGATAATGGCGTCCGGCGCAGCGGCCGCGCACCCGCGCGCCCGCTACCAGGCGGTACAGCACGGCACGGCACGGCACGGCACGGCGCGCCGACGCCAGCGCGGCCCCGAAGAGCAGCGACGGCGGCGGCGGCGGCGCCGGATGATGTATGCGGGCGGCGCGCACGCACACACACACACACACGTATTCGCGCGGGCGGGCGGGAGGCAGGCTAGGCGGACGAGAGGCGGCGGCGGCGGAGCGGCGCTAGCGGCGCGGGGCGACGGGCAGCGTCGGCGCGATGCATCACGCCGCCTCATCCTGGGCTGTCAGGTGCACGGATGCGGCTCGCATATTGTGCACCTACGGGCACGCCCCTATTGTGCGCGCGCGCACTGTTGTCGAGGCGAGCGCCGGGCGGGCGGCGCGGGCGGGCGGCAGCGGGGCGCCTTCCACCCGCACGCGCCCGCCCGCCCCGCCCCGCCCCGCCCCAGCCCTCGGCCGCCGAGCGCCCCTCAGCATTGTCGCGGGCGAGCCGGCCCCGGCGCCGCTCATAAGTCACTCACCATACAGGCCGGGCGGGCCCCGCCCCGCCCCTCTCCAGCAGCGCGCCCGCACCCGCGCGCGCGCGCTCTGGATTCGAACGGGGCTCATTTGCGGCATATATCAAGCATAAATCTTGAAGGCCTTTGGGCGGCTGGGGCGCGTGACGAAATTCGGGGCGCGCTCCTTCCTGTCGGCGCGCCGCGCATTGTCTTACGCCGATGAAGGGGCGTCCGCGCTGCCCGCCCCGTCGCCGCCCCCCGCGCCGCCCGCGCCGCCGCCACCGCCGCCCCCGTGAGTTATGACGTGTCGCGGCCTCCGATTTACGCGCGTCCAGCCGTGACGGCGCGCACAATCCGCCCGCCCGCCCGCGAGCCGACCCCGCCCCTCCTCCTCCTCCTCCCCTCCCCACCCTCGCCCGCCCCCGCCCCCGCCGCGTGAGGGCACGCCGCGTAAATTCCTCATGTGGCAGCGGAGGCGACGGCGGAGCTTTTTGCGTCGGCGTCGATTCGTCCTGCGAGATACGAGCGGGCGCGCGTGTCTGCGTCTGCGGCATTCAGCTTTATGGACTCCGCGGTGCAAGGTCTCTGGGCGGAGACCGAGGGGCGAGTGCAGTGCTCTCTGCCGGCAAACTGTTCACGGAATTACTGAATTGCAAATGTTTAGCAGATAAGTCTACCCTGTTCAGTTTTCTACTAGAAAGAAAAACCAAACTCTAAACAACAATGTTACAGCAATACTTTTAATTTTTGCGTAGAGTTTTGCTGATTCAAAACTGTTGCTGGGCCGGCCTGGATAGCCGAGGACGCTAATGCAGAAGGGCCGTAGCTGCCTCGGCTCGAAGGGTCGCGGGTTCGAATCCCGCTTCGGGCATGGATGCGTGGATGTTCGTGTGTGTTCGTGTTGTCCTAACGTGTTCTCCCTGCAGTTAACGCCCTATATAAGCACATTGGTCTCCCTCTGCACTACATACATCAAGTTCAGCACTTAATAATATTTATAATTTTTTTTATAAATCTATTGAAAATAAATTAATATTTTAGAGGTTTGGATTTTATCTGCTGCCCATAGACTTGAAACCTACACCGTTAAAATGGAGCGCTCTATCTGCTTCTATACGATGTCCACCTCGGGCTTACAAAGTTCGTACTTGACTACTTATCTTTCATAATCTATATTTCAACTCCCGTAATTCTCAGTAATGAATTGCAAACGATGTAATCTTGAGACAGCTATGGAAGCAGTTTTCATTGCTAGCACTCTCCATGAGTAATTGGAGAAAAATATGTCTGGACTGCTTCACCATGGGAGTTCAGTGGTTGACTGAAATAAAACAGGATACTGAGATACTTCTATGTTGTGTGTTTACTTTTTTATTGAAATTTACATTGACTTAAAAGATTCAACTATAAATCAGTCCTTTAGTTAAACATAAATTCACTTCACATATTTAATAAAAAGCTTGTATCAAATGCTATTGAGCTCTAGAAATGCTATATCTCATTCTTTGTTTATTCAGATTCTGGATCAACGCGCAATGTACAGCGCATCACGAAATCAGATAGTTAATTAAAGATAGCCATATAATGCAATGATGCGCTTTCTATTAGTACGAGTTCCACTTTCCTTGAAACTCACTGATCGCTAACTAAATTCTTCCAAGATCACAAAAATCTCGAATTATCTAAAAGTCATTCCCAAACATAAATTCATAGATGTTACTAATAAACCATAAGATTGTGTTTGGTGTTACTAAGCAAAAAAAGGACAGTACGTCATAAATTAAAGAAATTCACAACTCTCACGTCAAATGAGAATTACTTCCATCGCAGAACAAAAGCAATTTTCACAAAACTGTTGGTTCTGAACTCGCCTTTGTTATGAAATAAGTACAGACACTTCCTGCACATTACAGAAGAATAACGGTTATTAAAATTATATTTAAATAATTTACGCGGCCGCTTCCACCAATTGCAGCAAATTTTCTGCAGCGAGGCCCGGTTCCAAGCGAGCGACGACGAACAAGACCGACTTCCCCCGCCCTCTCACTGCCGTTCCCCGCTCCCATCATACTCCCCCTCCCCCTCCACTCACCCCCCACTACCCTCCACCCCTCTACCCCTCCAACCCACCCCCCACCTTCACCCATGTTCAACCCTTCCCCTCCCCCTCCCACACTACCGTACTCCTCAATACCACCCACACCGTCTTCAACACGTCCCAGCAAGTCCCACACCACCCAACCACCTATGTTATGTGCCTATGTTCTTTCCCTCTTCCCACCCATTTCCCCTCCCACCGCGGCCGCTACCACCAGCATCCCCCGCTCCCCCCCCCCACGCCGGCAGTGCGTCGCCCCCCTCCCCGCGGTTGTTTTGAATTCCGGCGGCGGCCGCCATTGTTCCGTCGAGGAGAGAGCCTTGTTTTAATTTTGATTACACTCACAATTAGGATAATGATGTCGCTTGTTTTCCGCTATCGGGAATAAGGTACTAGTCGGTATTCTTATCCGCCATCTCCCGGGCTGCATACAATAAAAGCGCCGCGCCTCGAGACAAAGGCGGGAAGCATCGCGAGGCGGATAAAGAGCGACCTGGCGGCGGAGGCGGCGGACTCCCACCCCCCGTCCCCGCCCCCGCCCCGCAGCACCTCCGCCAACGATATTGTCCGGATTTAGCGGCGTCTCCCAGGAGAGTTCGAGGAATCGGGGAACGCTAGCGCGCTTGTGCCCCTAGGGCTGTTGTTGCGACGGAGATGGAGGGATGGTGCCATAAAATGGAAAATAAAATGATGGAAAATACCTTACACAATTTATTGATTATTTCGTCTTTCCGGGCACATATACTGCGATTTTTCTAAGAGCGACCCTCAAGGCCACTCAAATCCCATCTTCGCGATGGAATATGTCATGGTATTTCGCATCTTTCTCAGTCGTTCCGCTTGATTTCGCACGATCGCGACCGTATGAAGCAGTGCTTGCGATCATGCGAGTTCTACCGGCAAGACCAAAAAAAGACGCGAAATGCCGTGACATATTTCATCGCGAAGACGGGATTTGAGTGGCCTTGAGGGTCGCAGTTAGAAAAATCGCAGTATAAAGTGCTGTGGATATTGGTCTCTTTAGAATTAGTTTTTATTATAGGAGGTGCCTATGTTCTTAATCTGCTGGATGGTGAAATCCTACTCTGACCTATTGCATGCTGGATTTTCTCCATCCAGGTATTTCCCCGTCAGCCAAGCACCGCTGCAGCGCTGCAGGACCAGCTCTAAGCTACCGACGCGTCTGCCGACATATATGGTAGTGTAGTGCATGTGAGTAATGAATGAGGAAAGGATAAGGAAGAGAAACGAAAGATCGCCCGCCGTCCGGGACTCGTTTGTTGAGGCCCTGCTCCAGCGTTGGCGTAGTATTTGATCGGAGAATACATCCAAAACTACCAATCAGAGCATTCGGACGCCAGAATTCTCCTCCAAACGACGAGTTGTATTAATTGTATTCGAGTTACATATTAAAATATGTGTACGATAAAGTTAGAAATGACGACGCGGACTGCACATAACAATAAGATTGAGAACAATTTTTGAATCAAGGATGCGTGGGCGAAAAATTTCAGACAAGATATGCCCACGTCCTCGTGGATGACGCATGGGCCCCGTGTATACTGCGCGAATTTAATTAGATTTGAGAATGTACGATAGATGAATTTTGAACATTGTCTTAGTAATCTAACAGATTTAACCAGTATATAATTGTTGAAAAAATATATAAAATATTTATTGTAACAATACATGTACCATAACATTTTTTATTTTTTATTATATTCTTAATTTGATATGTTAATGTTTTAGTACAAAACTGAATAAAAGGAATTTTTCAGCAAATGTTGAAAATTTTGAAAAGAAATTTCAGCAATACGTAACACTAAACTACGACCCCCTACCTCTACGTAACGCAGCGTAACGGTGCCTGAAATACTCTCCTACCCTCTTCATCTTTACGTAGCTTATGGACAACCCCTAAAATGTTTATTAATGCTTTGCAAGTTCATAAAAAATATACATTTTCGGGCATAAAAAGTTTCCTGAGAAAGTATCGATTAAAATACACCTTTAATTTTTTTTTGTCACAAAACTACGTTTGATTATCCAAACCTGGAAATAGTCCTCAATATACTGAAACATATAGTTTCCTCACACACCCATAATTAATTAACGAATAACTCAATGTAAAAATAGACTTAACTGCTCATACCCACGAGAAAATTTAATGTTTTTATAACATACGAAAATATCACATTTGCATAGCGAACACACATAAGGATCTGTAAAATAGTTTATAATCGAACAGTCAAAGTTTGTATATGAAATTTAAATATTTTTATATTTGATATTGTAGTAAACCTGGAGAATTTTTTCCTATGTGGGGCCGCCAACGCGATCTTGAGCTTGGGGGCCCCATAGTACCTCAATCCGTCCTGCTTCTAACGACCAAAATGTAGCCGCCCCGCGGGACCATCTGTCTGCGGATGTGCAGCCTACGCGATCTGCGATACGTGAATAAGCCAAGCGATCCCGAGAACGTGATCGCTTCTTGACAGCAGGGAGATGCGGCCGAAAGGCTGACAGGCGGAAGAAAGCAAGGGAGGAGCTGGAAATGTGGATACCAGGGCGAAGATCCGACTCTGACGGTTACTGCGCACAGCATGCGAGGAAATGTTCTTACAACTGCAGAGAAGTTTGTTTTCAATTTTTTTGTGATACTACAATAGCTGAATGTGATTTTTTATTAAATTAACCGGCAAAGCGTTTTCCTTCGAACCTGAGTGTGAATGACTCCATCAGGTGTGTAGCAAATTATTCGAAATAAGTTTATACTCTCGAACTATGTCGGGCCTACACAATTTATTTAGAGGGGGGTCGCGAATCTGTCATCTTAGGACCACGCGAACGTGCAACTGTTCCCACTGAGGCCCAGTCAAATTTTCCTGGGGGTAAATGTAACGTGACTTTGGGGGAAGGGGATCAGCTTAAAAATGCTGAAACCATTGTTACACCCCAAGGTTATTAGCCTTGGGGGATGAGGTGTGTAAAGATGATGAAGGATGAATGAACAATTACACACATACAGACACACACAAACATCCATACCCCGGGCGGGATTCAAACCTGCGACACTTCAGGCACGAGAAAGCTACAGCTCATCAGCTCTAGTGACATCGGCTGTCTCACTCAATAAATTACTCAATAAATTATTACAAATACCATAGTTTGGTTCAGTTTTATTTTCTTTTTCAAGATATTTTATCAACGTTCTCCAACTTATCTTAAGGATTTACCTTGTTTTAGTATTCTTAATATAGCTCTAAAGCAAAGATGAACAGAACTTTTTTTTCCTATTGAATCACTATGATCGTTTGAATCGTGCTGAAAAATGAAGATGTTGTTTGAATGCAGGATCTCTCCAATATATGATTTATATGAACTGTTGTTAACAATTTATATTATAATACTCGTGCATAAATCAGGGCATAACAGACAAATTTCAGAAAAGTCCAATGGCAATCTTGTAACAACATACGATTAATTTACTGAAAAAAGATGAAAATGCAGTAAAAATAACTGTGAAGCCTTTCGTCACGCTCGGACAGTAAAAGAGTGGAAAGTAAAGACAAAAATATGTAAACTAAAAACGTGGCTTCCTAGGTGCTTTTCTCGCGAAGTATCTGGGGGTCACTACATTGTGCTTGTTCCTCCACGTATTCCTTAATTCAAATTTCTCCGAAATCGTCATTCTAAAGGAGGCGCACGCCTGCCCTGGAACCCCACTTTTGTGCGCGAAAACTGCTCTCGCTTGACGCCCACGACATCCTTTAAAAAGGTTTCCGAGTTGTCGCCACCGACAAAAAGGCCGCACAAAGTACATCTCGAGAAGCATCAACCACATCAGCGGGTTCTCAGAAACGACCAACGACACCTTTCTTTTTTTCCACCGCTCCCCCCTCGCTATTTTATCCTCAGCGCGCAAACCAACCACATGGCGCGACCGCACGACACATCCTCAGGGCCGACACCCAGCTCTTTGACAGTGGGGCTGCGAAATCTCGCCAAAGCAGCTTCCAGGCCAGCGGCGCGGATCGCGGCTGACAATGAGCGGGGGTCTCCGCTCACGGGCGATTCGCCACCGCCCGGGGGGCGAATTAGCCCCGCCCGCGGGCGAGGCTCAACCCGCGGCACAAAGCGCGACTCGGCGGCGGCGCCCGCCCGGATGTCTCGCACGCCGCGTTTATCTGCGCGCGGGATCGGCCTCCGCGCCGCTGCCGCCGCGGGTTGGCAGAGCGGCGGTCGCGACGGATCGCGGTCACGTGACGAGCGGTGGCGCCCTGCGGGGCTTCCCCCGCGGGGCGGTGGCGACGACGACATCTGAGCATCGCTTTGTGGGGCCGTGCGGGATAAGCGAGTGGAAAGCCTGGCGTCGGGCACCGCGCCGCCGCCGCGGGTTGGCAGAGCGGCGGACGCGACGGATCGCGGTCACGTGACGAGCGGTGGCGCCCTCCGGGGCTTCCCCCGCGGGGCGGTGGCGACGACGACGTCTGAGCATCGCTTTGTGGGGCCGTGCGGGATAAGCGCGCCGTGGAAAGCCTGGCGCCGGGCGCCGAGCGCTGATAGGGAAGCGTCCGGGTGCCCCAGAGGCCAAGAGCAGCCGTATTGTCCCCGCCAGGTAGCGTTCTGTTCGGCGTTCTATCATCTAGCGTCGGCTTCAGATTGCTCTGAGGGACGGCAGTTACTTGTGGTTGTTCGTATTGTGCTCTGGAATTATATTCAGCAATATGTTGCCAACATGTTAACAAACTTCCTAATTCTATTCTGTTCGATAGATTGTTAACTTATCGATTATTATTATACAATTCGTACGCGGAAGAAGTATTCACCAGATATCATGGTATAATACTACATAATATGTAAATAAATAATGTTTTTTTGTATTTTTGCCTTTATTTTTGGTCAAAATGTGTCCTTTATGGATACAGAAGGTTGGTACATTCATGCCTCCATCCAAAGAAATGGTCCAATTAAATTGCAATCTCTTGACTTTCCAATTTCTCTGCATTATATCAACGAAATGTTGAGAGCAATAAACAAACCGAAGAAATGGTGACTTCGGCATTGTTCACATGATTGTAAAATTCCACGAATCCCAAATACATTGACAGGAGAAATCAGTCCTTCAGATCTTTGGATACTAGAGAATATACTATTAATAAGAGACGGGACATCGAATCATTACATGTTTATCTTCGTCTGTTGTAATGATTCATTTATTCTTTTTATACCAGTTTCCTTGTTTATTAACTTTAATTTTCGTGATATTCCTTCTCAAGTTTACTTTGCACGTCATACTTTTGAAATGTGGTCTTGTTATATTCATTCTCGTGTTATTGACACTTGAAAAAGGAGCGTTAACTGATCTGTTCTATCGTTTGATTCAGGAAGCACATTACATCGAAGCTGCCATTTTTCTAGTCCCTTATGGCCTAAAAGATCGACTTCCTGTATTGTTCACACGAGACAAGATGATTCAAGTGCCTACATCCGAATGCTTTGGACTGACCCACCAGCAGTGCAGTTTCCTAGGGCAAATATGCATTACAGCTATTCAGTAAATGGAAAGGTCACTTACTGCGGCCAAAACGTCGTCCGACCACCCTGCGACTTCAGTGACTGCACATGTTGTCCCGCGCGCCCATTTCTCGAGCCCTAAGGTAGCAGCTTGCAATTCTCGTATCACGAATCACTTGCGCATCCAGTTGCCTCGTCCCACGTGTAAGACGAATCCACGCACGTTTGCCGCTTTACCTCACTTTGAGCTTCGTTTGCGCGCAGCGCTTCTCCCGCCCGAGGGCTCTCCCCCGCGGCGACATCTCAGCGTTCTCGATGGCGCATTGTGGCGATCGACGACCCGCCCCGCCCCGCCCCGCCCCGACCCGACCCGACCCGACCCGACCCGACCCGCCCCGACCCGCCCCGACCCGCCCCGACCCGCCCCGACCCGCCCCGACCCGCCCGGGTGACCCGCCCGGGTGACCCGCCCCGACCCGACCCTACCCGACCCGATCCGATCCGTCGCGACGCGATGCGGATCCTCCCGGCGCAGGCGCACCCGCATCTGATCGACGCAGGGCGGCGCAGGGCCGGGCGGCGGGCGGGCGCCCCGAGGGCGCACATTGTCCTCGCGAGGGCGCCGCGGGCCCTCAGGTAGCGTGGGGACAATGCGCGGGCGCTCGCGGGGACGCGTCGCGCCGAGTCGCGGTGGCGCCCGCGGCTGCGATCATCGACGGCCACTTTGTTGGCGAAGGCGCATCACCGCCTGCGGAGCCACGTGAAGCGACGGCCTCCAGTGCAGCGTTGCCAGATCGGTGAATTTCCCCCTATACTTTTTTAAAGTAGCCGATGACAGTCGGTCGTGGTTACACCTCCTACCTTATAAAATGAATCGTTTTAATTCATTCGCGAACGTCTTTCTCAACAGAGCTCGTGGGCTCACAAATGTGCTTGCCGCTTTTGGAAAGATGGAGCCCTTTCCATGAAAACTTGGAAAATGTTCCAGAGGCTTCATGTAAAGTACTCCCAAAGTTAAAATATCGGTTTCAAATTCACGGGGCCACGACATCAGCCAGATTGATTGGGGAATATCAATTTTGGAGAAAATCGGCTGAACGGTTTAACCGCTAGCGTGTTTCAGAGACGGACCGACGGACCGATGGACCGACGGACCGAGAGACCGACGGACAGACGGAAGAACAGACATACGGTATGCCGTCATTCCATTTTTCTGTATGAAGGCCCCCTAAAACATGGATTCTGGCTACACCACGAGTTCGAGGATTTTTTTCTAAACTTAACAACTGGATTTATCCACTTTTCGTTAGCGGGGCCCTGTAATAAGAGCTTTTCTACCGGACATTCGCCGTTTTTTCGCGCAGCATTACATAACTTTCTACTTCGCAGGGAGAAAGTAAAAATAACGTCTTATTGGAGGAATACCAACATTATAGTGTGGCAACACTACCCGCATTCACCCCAGGCACAATGAGCGCCAGCGCTGGCGGCGCTGCTGGCGCGGGCGGAGCGAGGCTGCTCGCCCCAGGAGCCACGCGCGGCGCTGTGCAGTTATTCAGGTGCGGCCGCCGCCGCCGCCACCACAAAAGGAGCCGAGGGTTGTTCCATTGCTTCAGGGAGCCTCGGGGAGGGCAATCACTATTGTCACTTACATCGCCCGCATTGGACAATAGATAATACGTTGGGGAGTAGTAGAGAAGTCAAGTGGGCGTAAAAATTAATTACTTGATTCATGACGCAATTTTCAGTTGATCTGTTTATATGTTTTACATGCGCACCACGAGTCAAAACGGCAAAATAATGACGAGTAAATAATGTAAATAAGAAGCGAATAATGCAAATAGTAGTTTTGTAAGGCTAGTATAAAATAAAGATTAATATCTATAGTGCGATTTTTATAACTCTGCCCCTCAAGCCCCTGTGGCCACGATGGAATTTCACACATTTCGCGTCTTTCTCCGTTGGGTCGCTAGATGTAACATGATTGCAAGCACTGCTTGATACGGTCGCGGTCACGCGATATCTAGCGACATGACTGAGAATGACGCGAAATAACGTGAAGACGGGCCTTGAGAGGCAGAGTTAGAAAAATCGCACTGTAGATGTGCATCCCCAGCGACAAAACTATAAACCCAATATAAAAGTTAATGTCATTACTGACAAAACGTCAGCTTTCAAAACCTCCAATATCCATTTTGGTCAGATCTAAAGTGAAATGAATTTTATAATTATTTTATCACATTCTCTATGCTTTCGTAAACTCGAATTTTCCAAATTCATTTAAGATACATTTTCATTCCTTATTATTCATTTTTCAGATTCATTATTCATTTCTCAATCTCATCTTTATGATCTCTCTTGTCACAGAACATCCATATATATTCAACAAAGTTTTTCAAAACATTAATTCTGAATTGCACATTCCGTCTTGTTTTTGTTTTGTCAAGAAATCATATTTTTGTGAGGTATTCCCAGTTTTTTTTACTGAAGGAATTGGGTAGTTTGTATGGGTTTGACCGACGACTATATTTACTCTTAGCGTAATTTCAACATTTTCTATTGTATTCGCTGTACAAAAACACGCACATGTAATAAACATACTGATCGTATTATGCTTTTCTCTTCCTTAGAGTGATGGTCTGCGTAAAAAACAACGGAACTGCAAACTACCACAAGGAAAACATATGCCAGAAGAAACAAGATTCGTTGAAAATCAACATCACGATACACTTAAAAGAATAATATCTGAATAGTCTGAAATGTGTAGGGCCGTTTCATCAAAAGTACTATGATTTTTAAAGGTATATCAATAATTCATTTAAATGAAAAACAATAGATATATATATTAGTTCAGATTATAACAAAAATACTACGAAACTAATTGAAAGAAAATCACGTTTCTATGTTATACTTCTCACGAGTGTGTGAGTATGATTGCTTCATGTATTTCATCTAGAGAGCTGGTTCGGAATCAGGAACAAGAAGTAAAGAGATTATTACCCCGCATCACTACTTCAGGTGTGTGCAGCACGAGCCACTTTCATTTCTGTGTGAGCCCTCGGAAGAAATCCACGAGCGGCAGAAGACAGAGGTGCGCTGCTCCGGAGGGGGAAGAGGAGGGGAGGGGAAGGGGAGGGGATGGAGGGTCTTAGCGCATCGCCACTCGGCGCACGCGCGCTCCGTGGGGGCGGGGGAGGGCGGAGGGGGGCGTGGCGGAACAAGAGGCGGTGGCGTCGCAGAAGAGAGCATGGCCGAGGGAGGGGAGGGGAGGACGGGGCGGAAGCGGAGGTGGAGCTAGACAGCGACCAGGGTAGGTGGATGGGTTCGGCGATCTCGACGGAGGAAGGGGCCGCGGACGCAGACGGAGAAGAAGGCGGGAAGTAGGCCGAAGGGCTCTGGCAGTGGGAAGGGGGCCGGGAGGAAGGACCGGAAAAGGGAGCAGGGCGGGAGCACGTGTGGCGCCCGCATCGGCTCAGCGCTCACGTCCCGTGCCCGCCCCGCCCCCTCCTTCGCCGGCGCGGGATATTGCGTGGCGCCAGCGGAGGCGCACGGCGCGGCGCGGCCCGCCCGCGCTCCCTCGCGCGCCCAAATTAGCGCCGCCGAAGCCGCCGCCCTCGCTCGGGGTGGCGCGGAGCAGCATTCCCGTTGTCTCCGCAGCGGCTCGCACCGGCAGGCGGGAAGGGTAGAGTTCCGACGGTGCGTCACAAGCTAGGCAACCAAATCGATTATAAACGACCTTTTCTGTTGCAAGAAATGGTTCATAATCGGGAGTTTTACGGCACAAATGATTGCGTCAGGGTCTGTCGCCGGTTTTGGTGGCTCACGGCACCAATTGATGTCACTGCATTGTCTCTGACTGGGAGGGGCCTAGGTTTCCAGCCCCGACAGTGACATGGATTTGGACACTAGGTTGATTGGATTGTCCCTGTCCGGAGGAGAATTTTAGCGCCGGCTGTTCTGATGGGTTGTTTTCCGTAGTTTCTCCGATCAACGCCAGAGGAATGCCAAATATGCGGATAGAATATTTCGTCCCTGTCTCTTGTTCTGGTCTTTCCCTTTACCCACGTTCTTACATTAACATACACTCACATATCAGGAGATAAAAAGTTTGAATTATTTTTCATTTTAAATCTAAAAACTTTCGAATGGTACTCCATTACGTGACATTAAATTCATTGCCAGCGTCATGAATTCTCAGCCCCTAGAAACTTGCTTTCTTGTAAACGTTTCGAAAACAGGTACATAGCAAAGACAGCGACATAATAGACAATACGAAAGACATCGTCGAAGTACCGAACTTATTGAACATTTAACCAGGTATTGACAAGATCCAACGTGGCATTAACTACAGAGGACCACACAATGAATGTTGCGACATTCAATGAATTTGGTGAAATGAAAAATGAGATTTTGTCTATAAATATGTGGTGAGAAATCTCATAAAGCGATGTTAATGGTGTGACATTTGCCCTGTATTGTTACGCAAGTAACTGTGCGCTGGTGTGTAGGCGGTACAGATTCTGATGCAGTCAATGAGATGTCCTGTATCCGCCAAACACCATTCAAAATATGTTGCCTACATGAAGGAAAAATGCATCATGTGTAACTTCGATACTTGAGATTTACCATCGGAAAAATGTTATCTTCGACCCCTGCATGCCTTGGAACTTTGCATCATCTATTCAGACATCCTGAACTACAGTCAAGACACCAGATTCATTGATTAATGTTGCCGGGCGCGTCAACTGCTAAGGTCATTAGTTCCGTAAGCGTAGTGCAGTTGTATTGAATGAGACGACTGGTTTTCTCCGCTGAATGGCAAAATTCAGCGTCAACCTACACGTCAACTTGGGTTTTTTTTCCGTAACCTGGTATCTCCCTCCAAGTGGAAATCACACTAGCTGGCACAAAATCTAAGTACCGACTGATATTCCAACATATGTGGTAGTGTAGTGCACGTACGAGTGTCTAGTAAGTACGGGTGTAGATAATGCGAGAAAGGGGAAGAAAAGATCGCGCGCGATCCGTGGCCCGCTTGTTAATGTACTGCTTCGGAATTCGCCTGGCGTCGATCGGAGAAACCCCGGAAACCAACCGAACCGAGCAGCCGCTAGAATTCGCCTCTAGACAACGGCTGAACTCGACCTCGCTCTCTAGCCAATCTCCAAAAATCCTGCCCTCGACTGGACACCGTCGGGTTTCGATACCGAGGACCTTCCGGTCAGAGGCGCAACAGTGACGTAAATTGATGCCCTGACCGGTATACACGGTACAGTTTTAGTGTAGATTTGACATACCGAAACCGTACAGTCCAGACTGCATGATTTCTGCATGAAAATGTTTGAGCATGTTCGTAATTTTTATTGCAGAAAGCTTACGGTTTGTCTTAAGCGCCTCTAGCGGCAGAATCGTTCACTAACGGATTTGTTTACCCGACGCGACGGTAATCAGTCATTTCGATTTTGAGGTAAGGTGTCACAAGGCGCGCTTCTGTGACGTGATATTGTGATAAACTACCTCCTTCCCTATTACGACCTTCCTTTTTTTCTTCTCTTCGCTCGTCATGATTAATTAATACTACGTATTAATTAATAAAGATAATAAAGATCACACAGTCTAACGCACGTACAGAAATATCGCCACTGAAAGTACCCGGATTCAGTTGTTATCCATTGGACCCTCTACCGGTTCTTGTGGCGATTCACACAGAATTCATGTAGAAAACGTACAGATCGTGTATGCGCGACTTCTGGCTTTTATACTTCTCGTTTGGTTTCTGTACAGAAACTGTACGAGAATCTGCACGAAAACTATACCGCTCCGGGCTTGTGACTTGTGTCTGCCGCGATCTTCTTCCCTCGGTCAGTGCGCATGCGCGGCCGCCTCCCCAAGAATCCGCGGCACGCCACGCCCCTCGAAATTACCATATTGGATTATCGGATTGCGATTTCGCAACTAAAACGCGGAATGTTAACGAGCGCGCGCTGACAAACGGTTATTATCTGAATAATTTTCGTAAATACTCTTGCAGCACAGCGCCCGCGCGCCCGCCCGTACGTCTCCATGAGGAATAGGGAGGAAATTGAATAACGAAATCCCGCCGCTTGGAAGTATTCAATCACGAGCGGCCAGGCACTGCATTGTCGGCGCTGCAAAGTCCCTTCTTCGAACACACGGACGCTTCGCGCGCGCGTTGGCCGAGGGCGGTCGCCGGGCCACTTAACGCGAATTTCATGGCGCCTGTCGCTCGACCGTTCGACTTCGGAGACCCGTGGGGGTGGGGGGAAGGCGGGGACTCGAAACGATTCCACTATCGACTGTTCCGATCCCCGCTCCCGACCACTCGTCTCCGCCATTGCCGCACCGCCCTGTCCCCGGCCCCCGCTCAGGACGGTCTCCATCGCCATGCCCGCCATTATCTGTGGAGAGTCGCAAATGCTTTTTCGTGTCCTGCAATCGTACGAATCCTACAAATGTGGCCTTTAATCCAATTACAATATGATTTATAGCTACTGGTTCAATCATATAAATGCATTTTTATTGCTTTTTAATTTTTATATTTCGGCTCCATGAACGTGGAACGTTGCAGCGTTTTCAGCGCCGGCGGCGGCGGCGGCGCGGTCGGACGGCAGAGCGGGGGCGGCGGCGGCGGCGGCGGCGGCGGGAGCGGCGACCGTGGGTGAGCAGGGCGGTGACGGGGTGGGGCGGGTTTGGGCGGGGAGGGGCGGGGAGGGGCGGGGCGGAGGCGGATAGGAACGGGGCAGAGCGGGGGCGAGGCGGACGAATGCTCGCAGGAATGGACGTTTTTGGTTGATTTGCTCTGAATGGGCTGTCTCTCCGGCAGCGCCCCGCAGCGGACGGCGGCCGAATTAAGCAAACGGGGAGGGGGCGCGAATAAAAAAAAAATCGGGAAATTCTGGAAACGGTTGTTGGAGATTTCAAGGGCCGGCGCAGCGGTCGCGGGCTGAGCGAATATCTGATGCGCTCGCATCGCCGCCCCCGCCCCACCCTTCGTCCCTCTCCCTCCCCCACCCCACCGCGCGCTCGCGGGAGAGGGGAAGGGGCCGACGGGGGTGAGCCACAGCGGCTACAGAAACACGATGGGGCATAAAGGAGGGCGGCTAACAAGTAAGTGGAAGGTACTCGTACATCGAGGTCAGTGCATTTTCGGTCATGTTGCGAGATGAATGTTTGTCGAAAGAGAATAAATGATTGTGGAAGTGAAGATGTATGGAATTGAAAACGTAATGAAAGGCGTAAAAGAAAGACATAAAGATCGGGAAACGACTATATTATATATGATCACCACTTAGAAAACAATAAAATGCGAGGAATAGACACAAATTAAAAGGTCAAACGACGAAGTTAAACAACTCGTAAACAGGAGGAAAAATTATGTATACATCTACAATACAATATTACAATACTATAGTATTTCAGATAGAAGGTGTGTGGATACGGAAGAAAAGAGAGAAAAAGAGAGAGAAGGTTAGGATGCAAGAGAGGAGGGAAATTGAAGCAAGGGAAATAGTGAATATGAGAGTTCTTCTGTCTTTAGAATGCGTTTAGTGACGAGGAAATTCGGGGACGGCAAGGGCGGCGAGGACGTCAAGGGAGGCCTGCATTGTGAGGTTATAAGAGAGTAGGGGGCGGGAATTTTGCGCCCGAAGAGAAAGTGTTGCTGGTCATAAGTGTGAAGGATGTGTAAATGTAGACAAAATATCTCACCTACCAAAAAAGAAAAATGCCTCTAGTAATTAGTTAAGAACTCATCTTACTGTAAGTTAGGCGTGTCAAGCGAAGGTATTTTAATTTTGAATTAAATTAAATTAAACTTTTAGTTATTAAAACAAAGCCCATCCCCCTCAAGATGCTTGAGCCGCAAGACAGTAGCTTCATGTAACCGAACTATGAAAAGTAAATATCCGCCTGTTGTGGGGGACAAGCGAATGAAAAATCAAGTGTTGTTGAAGCCCCTGAGATCCGTTCCGACTCCCTACTGATGACCACAGGCGGCATCGCCTCTGCACTCTCTGCGTTTTGAAGCGCAGGTGTCGGGCAGTTCCTCGTGCGTGGAGCTTGGAGGTAGTCATTAAACTAATTAAATATCATATGTAATGTAATATATAACAGGAAATTTAGTAAACAAAATCCATAGTGAATGATAAAACACGAAGAGAAACAAAACAAGCACAAAATTTAGTAATTAATTTCAGTAAAAATGTACAGGCAAAACCTAGGAGGATAAAAGATTTGAATTATTTAAAAAATTATCGTTAGAAATTAAAAGTTATGATAAAATTGAAGAATTTAAAAGAAGAATTATAATATACATGCAAATAGAATATTGAAAGAAATAATAATATTGCATATTTTTATATGTAAATAATGTACGTAAATGTATACTTAATGAAACAAATATCTGAGAAGGCAAAATAAATCATAACTATCAATCTATTACTATCTATTCTATAGTAACCAAGTGCAGGGAAAGGAGATTTCATAGCAGCATCTGTTCCATTAAGTCTCACTGGTCACAGGTAGGATGTCATCAGTGCTATAACCTAACACAATTTTCCTCAATACCATAACTTCTGGATTTTTGGAGGCCTCTCTGTCAAGGTATACACAATTACATCACCTCAGTGTACATGATTTCTAGGCTTTGGTGCATTTGTTCATTCCAAATATTCCGCAGGATACAAGGCAGCATGCACGGATAATCTATTTTGAAATCATCGTTTGGCATCTTGAAGTCCTATGAACGTCCTCTTGTCCTGTCCACAAGCTATCTCCACATGGCCACTAACTCTGCGATGCCACAGCCATTGTCGTCCTCGCCGCCGCCGCCTCCACCATCCCCTCCACCTCCACCACCATCCCTGTCTTCGCCTTTGGCTCCGCTTCCTCCTCGACCTCTGCCTTCATCTACCCCTCCCCTCCCCCTTCACCAACCACCCCCGTTACCCCCTTATCTCCCGCCGCCCCAGCCGCTACCTGTGTCTCCGCCATCACCCCTACCTCCACCTCTACCCTTGACTGCGCTTTTGGCTCCTCATCGTTTGCGCCTTATCTTTTGCCGCCCTCACCGCCGCCCTCACCGCCGCCCTCACCGCCGCCCTCACCGCCGCCCTCACCGCCGCCCTCACCGCCGCCCTCACCGCCGCCCTCACCGCCGCCCTCACCGCCGCCCTCACCGCCGCCCACACCGCAGCCCTCACCGCCGCTCTCACCGCCGCCCTCACCGCCGCCCTCACCGCCGCCCTCACCGCCGCCCTCACCGCCGCCCTCACCGCCGCCCTCACCGCCGCCCTCACCGCCGCCCTCACCGCCGCCCTCACCGCCGCCCTCACCGCCGCCCTCACCGCCGTCTGTCTCCACCACCTCCACCTTCAGATCCACGTCTACCTCTCTCTTCGTTTTGGCTCCGTTTACTCCTCCACCTCTACCTTCACCTTCCCGTCCCCCTCCTCGCACTCACCCCCATGTCCTCATCTCCCGCCATCCCCGCCGCCACCGCCGCCACCGTCACCACTATCGCCACCGCCACCTCCCCCACCACCACCTCCGCAATCGCCACCTCCTCCACCGCCGCCGCCGATAATTGCGCTTAATGAAGGCGCCCGTGGACGGCGCGGCGCGGCGTCCCGCGCGGGAATTGATAGATGGAGTCGCAGATACGCCGCATGGCATGGCGTGGCGCGGCGCGGCACGGCGCGAGGTAGTGGACGGGACGGGGCGGGGTGGGGTGAGGCGGGGCGGGGGCAGGAGGCGGCGTAATTTGGGCTGCCGGGAGGGCGGACGTGGGCTGTTGCCGCTTATTACGCCTAACGCGACGTGACGCCCTAATAGCTGGCCGGCTGCGCGCCTGGGCCAGCGGTTGGGCGCTGGGCGCAGCGGACGCGCAGGCGGCCCGCAGCGCCAGCCCCCAAGAGCTTCGGCGGAGCGCCGCCTCAAGCGCTGCTCTCACCCACGTCCTCGGGCGCTGGGCGATGAAGAAACATTCCGCCTCAAAACGAATGAGGACGCAAATAATCACAGTAATTGAAATAGCATTTCACTATTTATTTTCCTACATTTTCTTATTGAACATTGTTTTACAATGACAGTGTAGAACAATGGCATTTGTATTACAATGACAGTGTTTTACAATGTCAGTTCATTCGCGAGGCTCTTCAGTTGATTGGGCGGGTAATTTTGAACCAACAAGTGTGAAGGGGTAACTTGTTGTCACCTCGATGATAGTAATTTTGTTAGCTAAAACCTTCGACCAAGGTTACTGAGAGGATAATTCTGTAAACAATCGTTAGAAGACGATGACAAGGGTTTCAAAAAGAATATGGTAGGTGAGACAGGTAAAACAGGTAAATGTAAGAAATATGCTATCCTTGTCTAATGGCAGAGGGGTTCTTACACTTAAGTTCCTACTTTTATTACACAGCACAAAATCACAAAAAGACTTCGTTCTTCTGGATTTGAATATTAACAGGAATGTTGATTCATATATAACAATTAACATCAATATTTTCGTAGTCGACGGTTTCTTCAATGCGCTCCGTGAACAATTATTGCGGGCGCATTTTCTGAAATATAAATCCACGTTACCCTTGAAAAATGCGGTATGTTTTTACTTTCTAGGCAGTATGCTTCACTAAGAAAAGCTGGCCTAGATGGCCGAGGTGGTTAGAGCGTGTGCCGATTCAGCACCTCGGTCTGAAGGGTCGCGGGTTCCAGTCCCGCCATTGGGCATGGTTGTTTGTCCGTTGTCTTTCATGTGTATTGTCGCGGAAGGACTTGTGAGTCCACTGACCACAGACCGACGTGCCCGCGTGTGTGTGGAGTGTAAAGGTTAATATGTGTCTCCATGAAGGACATAGTGGGTACCCAGCACGAAAATTCGTAATCGGCACCCCCTAAAGCTGGAAAAAGACCCAGGAAGAAAAAATGTTTCTTAAAAAAAGGAGTAACTTATGCAAACATATGTTATAGATTTGGTTAGCGTGAAAGTACATCATATTTCCTTTTTTTCTTTTCAGTGAGTTCCTTACATTGCCTTGCATGTTCCCAACGTCTCCACTTCACGCCGAGACGGCTTCATCTGGGACCTTCTTGCGCGCCTCCCCGGCGCCGCTCCGCCCGCCCAGAACATTCGACGCAAAGGGCGAAGAGCGGACTTCGCCTCGCGGGGAGGGGGGAGGGCGGGGGCGGCGGGGCCCACAAGAGGCGGGGGCGGCGGTCCCGTTGCCGTCATCGGGCGATGACTAGCGCCATGACGCAGCACAATCTTTAGCCTCGCGCGCGCGCGCGCGCCCGCCCCCTCATCAACGCTCGCCCGCCCTCCACCCCGCCCCCTCCCCTCCCCTCCCCGCTTCCGCCCCCGCCCGCCCGCTCGCACGCACCTCGCAACGCGCGCACGCAGAAACAAAGGGAGGAGTGGGGGGGGGCGCCCGGTGCAGGTAAAAAGAGAGCGTTAGGAAACACAGAAATAAACATGGGCAAATAGCGCGCGTTTCGCGTATCACCGCGTGACTGGCTGGATGCGCGCCCGGGGCTACAGCCAGCCCGGCCGGCCGGCCGACGGGCTTTAGCGCGCGGGCTTAAACCTATCATTTAGGCCGCGCTCGCCTGCTATTACCCGCCCTGCGCCTCCGGCCCCCGCCGAGGCTGCGCTGCGCTGGGCTGACAGCGGCCGGGGAGGTGCCTCGCGCCGGCCGGGCCTCGCGTCTTCATCCGCGGCGGCTGCGGACGAGGAGGCCGAAGAGGGGGAAAATGTCAGGCGGAGATGAAGGCGGTGGCAAAGGCGAGGATGGAACGGGTGATGAGGGCGGAGGCACAGGCGGAGAAATAGAGGGACGGGCACGGGGGCGAAGGCGGAGGGGAAGGAGGAGGAGGAGGTGATAAGGGAAGTGTAAAGAGTGGTGATAAGAGGTGATAAGGAAGGTGGAGACGGGGCAGAGGGGGAGAAATAGAGGGACGGACACGGAGGCGGAGGTGATGGCGGAGAGGGAGGGGGAGGAGAAGGCAAATGTGATAAGGGAAGTGATGAGAGGTGATAAGGGAGTTGAAGACGGAGGCAGAGGCGGAGAGGTAGAGGGACGGACACGGGGGCGGAGACAGAGGTCAATCCGGGGGGGGGAGGGGGAGAAGAAGGGGAAGGTGATAAGGGAGGTGGAGACGGAGGTGGAGATGGAGGTTAAAGCCCAGGTCGTGAAGGTGGTGGTGAAGGTGCAAATAGAATAGAATATGAAGGAGGAGGCGGAGATGGGAGATGGACACGGGTAGGAGTGCGCTGGAGGGAGACGAGTAGGCGGAAGTGATAAGGGAGGTGGAGACGGAGTTGAAAGCCCAGGTGGTGAAGGTGGTGGTGAAGGCGGAGGTGGAGACGGGGAGAAAGCGGAGATGGAGGCGGAAATGGAGACGGAGATGATGATGGAGGCGGGGCGGAGGTGTAGGTGGGAGAAGTGAAGGTGAACGGGAAGACGGTGGCAGGGATGGAGCCGGAGGCAATGATGGATATTGGGAAGGAAATGGAGACAAGGCGGCGGTGGAGTCGGAGGCGAAGAGGGAGATGGAGGGAAGAGGGAGATGGAGGGAAGAGGGAGATGGAGGGAAGAGGGAGATGGTGGGAAGAGGGAGATGGAGGCGAAGAGGGAGATGGAGGGAAGAGGGAGATGGAGGGAAGAGGGAGATGGAGGGAAGAGGGAGATGGTGGGAAGAGGGAGATGGAGGCGAAGAGGGAGATGGAGGGAAGAGGGAGATGGAGGGAAGAGGGAGATGGAGGGAAGAGGGAGATGGAGGGAAGAGGGAGATGGAGGGAAGAGGGAGATGGAGGGAAGAGGGAGATATAGGTGGAGAGGGAGATGGAGGGAAGAGTGAGATGGAGGGAAGAGGGAGATGGAGGTGAAGAGGGAGATGGAGGGAAGAGGGAGATGGAGGGAAGAGGCAGATGGAGGGAAGAGGGAGATGGTGGGAAGAGGGAGATGGAGGCGAAGAGGGAGATGGAGGGAAGAGGGAGATGGAGGGAAGAGGGAGATGGAGGGAAGAGGGAGATGGAGGGAAGAGGGAGATGGAGGGAAGAGGGAGATGGAGGGAAGAGGGAGATATAGGTGGAGAGGGAGATGGAGGGAAGAGTGAGATGGAGGGAAGAGGGAGATGGAGGTGAAGAGGGAGATGGAGGAAGAGGGAGATGGAGGTGAAGAGGGAGATGGAGGTGAAGAGGGAGATATAGGTGGAAAGGGAGATGGAAGAGGGGCCGGAGGTGAAGGTGGAAGTGATGGCAGAGGGGATGGCGGAGGCAGAAATGGAGGTGGAGATGAAGATGGAAGCGAAAGTGGTGAAGGAGATAAAAACGGAGACGGAGGCAGAGATGAAGATGGAGTCAGGCACGGAGATGGAAAAGGGGATGGAGGTGGAAGCGGAGGTGAAAGAGGAGGCAAAGGGGATGGCGTTGGTGGGTGCGGAAGCCATTGGGAGTGCGGGTGCGCGGCGAAGGCGATGGTTGAGGCTGATGGAAGGCGCGGGGGACGTGCTGAGGCGGAGCAGATGCAGACCTTTGTTCAAAAGAGGTTTCAAATATCGGCCCAACGCCATTCAAAGGTTTGAAAAAATCTTTCACGACAACATTCACGCAAGTATATTATTGTACTAAGCTCAAATACGTAACAAGTTTTTTTAAGATACGTACAGTTTTTTAATGTAGATACAGTTTTAAACGGTTTGTGTGTCTTTTTATCATTTTACTCACAATTAGTAAAATAGAAAAATACATTAGAACAAAATTAATCATTTTATTCGTGTGTATTCATTATTGATTTATACTATCTTCGTATTTGTATAAAAATGTTATTTTATGGTTAAAAATCTTTTGTTGCCTGGTAATTATTATATATTAGCATATGGTATTGTATGATCATTCGAGTACATGGAAAATAAACGCCCCACTCTCGCCATGCCCCACCTCGTCTTGCCACCCATTACATACATGGGGGTTGCTTATTCTTCTTTATATATGAATGTGCGTATGGAGGTTTTTTGACTCACGATTCCTCAGTCATCTTTATACGATATTGTAACCATTATTTTCCCGTATATTTAATTGTATTAATATTACCCCCCTTCAGGGGAGGAGTGTGGTTAAAAAAATTAAATGATCTACAGAGGACCAACTATAATCACTTGTGCTTTGTGTAAAAAATATAATGAAGTATAAATTCGAAAAGACAATGTATTCAATTAATTATATTTTTAGTATGTAATGTACAACTCAATCATTCAAAATGTTTTATATTCATTGATTATTATTATTACTATTATTATTATTATTATTATTATTATTTAACTTCTAATATTTTATCTTACACACGATAAATTATCTAAACCTTTAACATTATTAACATGTCTTGATATTGAACTTTACATCATGAAGGAAGTTAACTTTAAATATCGAAGAGAGAAATAATCCTGAAACACTGCACCAAAATCGCATAATTGCTTAATGTATTTTTTGTATTCCAGCATTATAAACGACCTTTTCTGTTGCAAGAAATCGTTCATAATCGGGCGTTTTACGGCACAAATGTTGGAATCATCACACATTCAGCCAATCGCAGCGGTGGAATCGGGGGAAGGTAGAAGTAAACGGAGCAGCCGATCACCGTTTTCTCGCACAGATGTCAAGTACCTCAGACCTTACAGGAAAGTTGTTTGGCAAAATTAAGTTTGATTCTCTTAGAAATTTATAATGCTGTCATACAAAAAAATAGCGTATGCAATTCGTTCATAATGTTGCTTTATTGCTCGTACAAGTTTGAAAACTCGCTCCTTGCGACGCTCGTTTTCAAAACATGTACTCATGCAATAAAGCGTAACATTTTAAACTAATTGCATAAATTACTATTACAGTCATCAAGAAAGCACAAAAACAGCAAGCGAGCTGGGTAATCAGGACAATACCCTTAGGCTGTCGTAATGGACTGCGCCCTCCCACATCCACACTCAATCACGAAGAACACACTCACGAAGACGGAAGGTGCGCGGAGGCGGGAGCGATAGCATCGGCAGAGGCTGCGGGTTCACCCACGTCATCCGACGCGCGCTTTCTAATGCGCGCGAACCTCCCCTGCGCGCCGCCTACCACGCGCTTAGCCATCGATCTCGAAGCTTCGATTGCGCGAGCACAAGCAATTTCTCCCGCAACGATTTCTCTGACACCTCACAGTGCGACTTCTTCGCAGGGCCCACGGACGAAAAGCCGTCCTTTTCGAAGTCAGTCTGTCATTAGGTATATAAAGGACCATTCACAATGCAAACATAAACATTTAGCACGGCGTTAGCATGAGAGGACTACGTCCTTAGGCGGATTCATTCACAATGCCTTCGTCTAAGTGTAACACGTAAGGCGTTAAATTAATAGTTTCCAAGCTCCAAGTTTCTGTGCTAATGCTTATGCAAGAAATACGAAATGAACCACAGTACGTTAGTTCAAAATCGAGTATCGAAATAGGATCGAAGGCGATAGAACAAAAGACTGGTTTTCCAGATGCCGTGGTTTTCGAAGTTTTTTTTCTGCGTTGTTTTGAAGCGTAAGATCTTTTTTTAATAAGTAATAACGATTCTCACTCATGGATAATCAACGGTTGGATTGGATATTCTCTGCTTAGGCGCTTGTCACCCTAGGAAGGACGATCAATAAATGAAGGGAATAATTATTGAGTGTGGGTCGAATGACAGATGATATGAAAAAAATTTCGAGAAAATTTATTTCAAATCTAGTTTGTCCAGTGTGAATTTCATACGTATTGCGATCGGAAATCGGATAACTACTTTCGGTAGCGGAAAGCAAGCGCGAAAATGACGAAGCTGCAGAAGTCACCAGTGTGACATTCGATCACATCGGATATGTCTTTTAAATGCATTGCATCTCACATACATCGCTGAAACAGCGATCACTCAATCAAATTATGCATCTTAGCTGAGTCCAATCAAGTTACAAAGAAGTTTCATGGGAACTCACATACTACGAAAGATAGACCTTCTTAGAAGACTCGTTCTATGTGCTTAAAATAGTAGCGCGGTCGAAGCGCATTTTTTCGCGAGAAATCACCGTGAAATTGTAAATTTTAAGTTTTTTCGCGACGAAAAGAAAACTGGAAGATGGTGGCGCAATTCTAGCTTCGGATTCAGCGCGTCGACATACATAGAGAAACATGTCTCAACTCTTTGGATCTGACAACTTTTGGCATCTGTAGAGTATAATGCTACAAGACATCAAAATCTAATATTCACTTGTGTTTTTCGCGATTTAAAAAAGATCTGGAGGGCGGTGGAGCAATTCTCTCATCGGATTGGGATTCACCGCGTCGACGTACGTAGACAAACATGCGTCACGTCTTGGGGTCTGACAACAACTCCCGAAAAAAATACAATTTCACGGTGGTTTTTCGCGTTTTAAGAAATGGAGGGTGGTGGCGCAATTCTGGCTTCAGATTTGGATTCAGCGCGTCGACATACAGTTAGTAACAGTCTTGTTTGTACAGTCCATAATTTGCTCGAAAATCATTAAGTAGAAAATTAATATTAATGAAAAATTTATTATAAGATGATTGAAAAATTCTTATTAAATAAAATGTAACTTTGTACACCTATATTCTGTATGTACACCTATATGTGTCCATTTGGATTGGTTGAAAATTAAATAAAATGTAACTTTGTACACCTAGCCGAAACGGTCTTAAATTTGAAGTTCACCAGCATATTTCGTTGCTTGAAAATCTTCCTAGCAGCTACTTCCCGAGCGACTAAATGTGGTGGTGAATTTCAAATTCAAGGCCGTTTCGTCTAGGTGTACAAAGTTACATTTTATTTAATTTCGAACCAATCCAAATGGACACATAGTAAGGTGATTGTGGTATGTTTGTCGAACAACGGGGGTGAAGGAAGCGTCCATCCCTCCAGACGCGGAGCGCTGCCACTGCGCGCACGCGCCCGTGGCATGGGCGTGGGCGTGGGCGCGAGGGCAGACGCGCGCGTCGTGGCCGCCCCCGCACAAAGAAAGCGGCGCGTCATTTGCCAGCGGCCTCGAGTGCGCAGCTCCGCGCCGCACCGCGCCGCGCCGATCCGCGGGGGGCCGAACCCGCGACCCGTGCGCGCAACCTTCATTCTCCCCGCACGCCGCCCCGCCCCGTCCCGCCCCGCCTCGCCCCGCGCCGCGCCGCGCCAACCCGCGCCGCCCCCCCCACGCCGTTGCTCCGCGCCGCTGCCCCGCCCCGCCGCGCCCCGCTCCGCCCCTCCCCCCTCCGCCCCTCCCCGCTCCGCCCCTCACCGCTCAACTCCACCCCGCGCCGCCAGCCCCTCCCCGTTCCACCCCGCGCCACCCTGCACTGTCCCGCTCCGTCCCGCCCCGCTCCGCGTCGCCTCGCCCCTCCTGCCCCGCGTCACTCCGCCCCCTGCCGCGCTGCCCCGCTCCGCCCCGCGCTGCCCCGCTCCACCCAACCCCACGTTGCGCCCCGCCCGGCGCCGCGCCGCCTCGCGCCACCCCCGCGCCTCCACCGATTCGGGTCAAGCCGCTCATTGCGTCAGTCCGGGGGCGGGGCGGGAGGGGAAGGGGCAACCCAAGCGCCGAAAGAGAGTGGAATTTACGCAACAAGCGATGAGACATTGAATGTCGAGCGTAGAAGACGCCAAATAAAACAGATTAATTCTGTTAGATGCTAACAGAAATTTTCAGCTACCATCTAAAACAAAGTCTTCGCACTAAGGAAATTACCCATCAAATCACTACTAAAAATTCAAAATACCCCCAAACCCTGAACAGAACAATCAAGGGCAAATAAATATCTTGGACTATATTTTGATATAAAGTTAACCCGGAAAGACCAGATGTTGAAAATGAAAAAAATCTATAAAACAAATAATTGGCAAACTTTATCCGCTCATCAACAAGATGTCAAACCTGAAAAAGAAAAATGCGCTGATATACAAATCAATTGTAGACCCTTCGGGAAGGAGCCTCCAAATCGTCACTGAGAAAGCTAGAAACAATAGAGAACAAATTCCTTCGAATGGATATTAAAGCTCCATGGTACATTACAAACAAACAAATAAATATACAATGAACTAAAAATATCTCTATCAGAATTTCTAACAAATCTCTCTTACAATTTTTAAAACAACCTAACCCAAACTCAAGCTCAAGCTCAAACACCTTCAATCTTAATAGAAATTGTCAAACGAACCATAGAGTTAAACCAAAATCTATCAAGTTGAACCAAACTTTCCTTCCCCTAATTAAAAACCTATTATAAACTAGCTGGTTTGAGGAAATTCACACTTCCCATCTGCAAGGCCAATTCCCATGTTGTAACGAAAAGTAATTGTAAGAAAATATTTTCTTTAGTTTTGTAAAGTATTAGTTTGTAGAATGTTTTTATTAATATTATGCTATTTGATACGTCATTGGAAAAGATTTTGTGCAATATACAAAGCATTTCAACCAAATAATGTAAAGCAGCAACCAGTTGCTGATCGCATCAGAAAATAATTTTTTTTTAAAAAAAGAGGATTTCAGATAAACACATATTTCGATCCTGAAAGAGATGGCACGTTCGGAGCAGATTATAAAAGACCTTTTAACGAGAGCTAAAACATGATCTGGAATTGAACAAATATTTGTAGTATTTCGTCCATAATCTATAATTTTCTGTGCATTGAAAATACTTCTTTAATTAGATCTGAACAACAATTTAGAAAGGTTTGTGTTATTTACTTGGTATAAAAATACATTTATATTACGTAAATCATATTTTTTATTTGCGAAATGGGATGAGACAATGACATTTTGATACGACAATGAATTGTTATGTATGGCAATATATACAATGAAATATTATAAATAAGTATCAGTGTTAATGAGAAATGCCATTATTAACTTTCATTAAACGCAGTAGATGGTGACATTCGCTTTCCACATCATACAATGTCATTTCTCCGCTCCAAAGCGTGAGAAAGGCAGCTATCCGCTCCTAATTACCCAATTAAATGAAGTTATACAAAACTAAAAGGCAGTTTTTAAAAATATTACATTGCATTTTTCTGTTCTTTAGGAACTGAGCGCATAGTTCTCTTAATTGGAGGTCAAGTTAAGTGAAATCTTCAGCTTCTTTAGTAATCACCAATCATGACCGTGTGCAAGCTGGTAATTTCCATTGCATTGCCATGATGCTTTCTGCCAACAGCCATGCGCAAACATTCACAATATTTTACTTGCGTCTCTCTTCAGCTTCGTTACATCATTCAGATTGAGGAACGGTGTTGACAATGATCAGTTTTCTACGCTTCCCAATTTCCTCGCAACTCATGCAAAATCTCTACGCTATTTCTGTAAAGTGAGGTTGGATTAATTTAGCTCTATTAAGGGCTACCGTACACGATTTATTTCTAGATTCATTCAGCGACAATTCATACCTCAACTGAAGAATTCAAGTTTCATCACAGATCTAGAGTGATATAGAACTGGATTTTCAATTTCTCTGACTTAAAAATACAAAAGTAAACAAAGCAAAGCAAATAATTCGGTTGTAAGTTGCATCACACGTATAGTAGTAATCGTCATGAGCTAATTGCTTGCTGTACGACGTGATAGCTTCGTTATAATAAACAATTTTTGTCACAAACATTTTCCTAAAAATTGAGTTAAACGTTTCGAAGAAATACTCGTAAAATTGTATAATTACTGTTTTGCAAATCAAAATTTCATCACTCTCCTTGACATTGTTTCGAATTTATTGTATACTAGAACAATATGTCAATCACGTTTTTCAATATATTTCACAGTTCATACAGATTACGAAGAAATCCTTACATCCCTTTCTACGTCTCGCCTTCTAATGACCTGATGAGTCGATCACCTTCTTGCTTTGCAGTGAACTCTTGCTTTATTTAGCTAGGGAGCACGCTTCAAGATGAACCTCTTCACAAAATTCTCTAACCATTAACCTTCACTAAATTCTCTGGAGGTTTTCAAGAACTGTATAGAATCACGATGTATTCCCTTCTGCTCGCCCCGCAAACAATATTTTTTCAGATTACTTTCTTTCAGACTATTCTATTTACTCAGATTCATTCCAGTCGAAATAAAAATAGAATTAGACGATAAATGTGTGTATAAGTATGGACTTCATTATAAACACAATAGACTTGTCTAAAAAAATGAACTCTCACATTCCAGTCTTGCCAAGCACGATACATGTTTATTTATTTTCTTAGTATTGTTTAAAACAAATTCAGAGAAACCAGCAGTAGTATTAAAGAGGTAGCCGATTTCTAAAACTTTTCTTTCGGAAATTTTTGTGGGTAACAGTTTTCAACTATCAATGTAGAAATGACTGACGTTCGTCGTCGACTCGGGGGCTTATGTCAGACACGGAAAGTGTCTGACATAAATTCCCGTGACATCAAACAGTTTCAAAATTGAATTCATTCACCTTGTACTACCTAGTGTGAATTGTTAGTGAAATAGAGTCATCTTTTTTCACCTTCAAATTTTTCAGTTAAGAATGACCTGCATGTCAATCAAGAGTCATTGAAGACAAATATTGCTTCTTTTTCAACGGATTGTTCTAGAGGATGCGAAACTTGACGATGGATATTTTTTTATTTTACATGAAAACTTTACTTAAACTTTCTATTTTGATCTCTAATAAGGAATGTACACATTACACGTGGGAAAACATTTTCATTGAAAAGTAAATCAAATTGTTAAAATAGAAAAGCAAACTATCGTAGATTTTTATATTTAGATCTCATTACGATAGCGCCCGATCCTTCGCCCGTTTCTTAGGACATTGCTCTAGCATTCGCGAAGACTGGTTAGAGAAACCAACGAAAACTTGGAATCAGATCAGATTCTTAAAATGTTGTTTCGACCACATTCAATTAACGCGCTGACCCCTTCAATTAACAATTTTAAAACAAATACACAGGAAGGAACGTTTGCGTGTTCTGATTTTTATGTGTGAACTGATAAGTGGAGACCAGATTTTTATGTAATTACAAGTTTTTTCTTTCTACTTACCACTCTAAAAATTGTAACATTGGCGAATCGTCGCTTTTCTAACACAATAACAAACATTCTTGTTACAAATGTATACATATTTAGTACTTTATTACTTATTTTGCCATTTTCGCGAAATATTCTCTTTATTCTATCAATTTTTTTTTCAATTTTATTACTTATTCTTTATGAAAAGAAATATTTTCAAAACTGTCAGCAATTTTTCCTACATTATTACCGCGTGCTGTTTACTCGAGGTATGCTACATATATCGCGGTCGGGTGTTCACACACTCCGGCCGCGCCTGCGGTGGTATGGCGGGAAGTGTGCGTGAGTGGCCGATATGCCTCACCTTTAGGAGTGAAAAGTATTGTGACTTTGAACCTCAATATCCAAACGCATGTATTATATTTAAAATTTCGCTAGGTATATTTTTATAAATATAATTTTGTGTTATGTAAATGTTCGTTTTATAATTAGTGTATTTTAATATTACGTATTATATCCGATTTTTTTTATAAAATATTCTTAGTGTTTTCATTACGTATTTCTGTACATATTTTCACCTTTCATACTACATATTTTTCCGGTCTCCACTGATAAGCCTGCGGACCTCCCCATCCTGGCGCTGAGCAGCAGCCGCGATGGACGAGGCGGCGGCGACCCGCGGCGCCCTCCGCCGGCGATAAGGGCGCGGCGCAAGGGCCCAGCCCTCGGCGCGTCACGGCCAATTAGAGGCGGGCAAGGCGGCCGGGCCCTATCTCTTCCGGCCGGCCTCCGTCGCTCGCGCTTTACCGTTTCCGCGTTTCCTGCCGGCCTCGCCCGGACCCACCATCCCACCGCCGCCGCCGTCTCGTATTTATTGTGGCCTTCCTCCTACCCGGCGCCCCGCCCGCGGGTTAAGTGATCGCCGGCGTCCGGCCGTAGAAATATGGGCGCTTTGCTCCATTTTTCACGTCGCCCGGGCTCGCTCGCCTGGCGCGCGGGCGCGCGCCGTAAAAACTGCGGAGGTCGTGGCAGGGGCCGGGCGGGCGGCGATCGCCTCTCGGAAGCGCAGATGACGGAGGGAAGCCTCGTCTGCTGGGCACGCGCTCGCGGTCTTCCTCCCCACGCATGACCTCGCGAACTCCTCGCTGCGGGAACGACCGCACTCGAGCAGGGATTCGCTTCCTCTTCTCTTCAGGTCCCATTTTGCTTTGATCGGGAAGGCAAAGTTAGTGTGGATATAAACACCAATGCTCGCTCAACCCTGGAGATGTGGCGGTTGCCGGTAGTTACGTTAGAGGTGGCGCGGTGTCATTTCTGACCCCTTTAAAGTTATTTTTTTATAAAATTATATTTAGCAAGAAATAAGTGCTGAAATTAGTTATTTTAATAATAATCAGTTATTTATAAGGTCGTATTAACTTCATACTACTATTATAAACGCACATGCAAATGTGGAATTGAAACAAATAAAAGGGCAAAATTATCATTTATCTTTCATTTTATGTAGGTGACTCCATTTACATTTTCCCGAATATTTCTACGATAAAGGTGATCAGAAAATTCTGTAAGTTGTATTTTCTAACATTGTCTCACATAAAAATAAACAATTTATTTAAAATTCTTCAATGTCAATCAACACAACTTAGAAAAAGTACGAAATTTAAGGATGTTTGTATTGGTTTCACAAATATTTATAAATGGATTATTACATATAAAATTTTGAAAATCTTTCAAATGCTAAAGAATGCGGTGAAAGGAATGTGGTGAAATGTAAAGCTTCTGACTAGCCGTAATTAGGCAACTGCAGCTAAGCAAAGATACGTGGGGTCACTAGAAACCCCGCGCCACCTCTCTCGGGTTACCACTCAAACGAAGTTTCACCACTAGATGGAAAACTCAACTACCTATCTTACTGAAGATAAATTTTGTGACATTTATACGCCACTATTATGTTAAATAATTACATCATCGTTAAAATACAAGTAAAAATGATGGGTTCCTTTTAAATTAGAACGCTTATATGAAATATTAAAAAATATTTATTTTATTTAAATAACATGTTTTATTCCAAATCTGATCTGGGCGGTAAGAAGCCCTCATGGAACCTGAGAGTAGATCGATTTAAATAGACTCAAAAGTGAACTGGGAATTGTCGAAATGACAAAGTAACTGGCTTGTTGCGAGATTTTCTAAGCTTTGAAGAGTCTCAAAAGAATTTTTGTATTCAATAATTTGAAGTATATAAAGTAGACTACAAGAATACGAAAAGCGGCCAGATCGTCACCAACAGACCGATACGGTCGAATGACATCTCGCTTGTCTCAAATGGTGAACCGGAAACGGTTTTTGATTATAAACATTTTAAGTTTTACGAAGTTCAGTTCACGCTCTACATTTGTATTGTTGGCTTAATATAAACTTAATGCTAATAACTTAATTCTAAAAATCATATTTTTGGGGGAGCAATCCTTTATGGAGGGACCTCAGGGGAGATACATTTCGGAAAACTTTGTCAGGAAGATATAGAAAGGAAATTTATTTTTAATACGGGTATCATGAGTGGGAGTTCTTCCTAGCCGGAGGGGATGTATTCAGGTAAGTTATGATAAAATTGTATGGAGAGATACATGATATGGTTTCTATAGTTTCGAGTTGGAATTCATTATGCAGCTTCTGGTTGTAAATAAGCCATGGTGCATTTGTAATTGTATGAAGAAGAAAGGAGTTAACCGCGTGTGACGGAAGAACTGACGGACTGATTAATATACCGCTCGTGGGCTGCAACAGTTGCACAACTAAAAAATCAAAGTTGAGACAATGAGTTTGAAAGTTTCATCTTGTATTCAAATATATCGTTCTTGCATTCCAACTTCTCCAATTTGTTGGTGGAATATTGTACTGTACGATACGATGCTGTCGCTGCTGGAAGGTAAACCGTTCGTATTTTTGAGTTGTGCTTCTATTGTAACCCACGAGCGGTATTTTGTTTTGTTTACTTATTTCAATATCTGAACCGAGATGCTTTTACACTTAACAATCCATGGGAATATTGTAATTGAATATTTTCTTTCTGTATGAGGAAATCTCATGAGGCACCTCCTAGATGATGTAATTGTTAAAAGAAAGTTAAATTTCAGTGATTTTGTTCAACTGTTTGTAGAAAGTATTTTTTCTTTACTTATTTTTGCATTATTTACATTAAGGAGGCCGAAATTTGTCGTTGGTGAATTTGGATTTGATTCTGGTTGTGTGGGTGGTGGTTCCTAAAAGAAACTGTGTAGATAATGGTAAGCCAGTTATAAGTGCTCCATGGGCGATGTACGGATTAAAAATCATCAAGTGCCCTGCGTGTGGCCACGAGGTCAACAGTCGCCTGGCGATGGCTCCCCTCGCGGCCGCTGCCCTCGCAGGCGCGTCGGAGGGCAGCCCTGGCTTCCGCGTCCCCTTAATTGAGCGACGGGCTGCGGCGCCCAGGCGGCGGGGGCGGCGGCGTGTGACGGCGGCGGGGAGGCGGCGGGGACGACAGCGGCGGGGGGGGGGGCAGGTGGAGGAGGGCGGGGGTGGGACAGAGGCGGGCGAGGGCGGGGGTGGACAGAGGCGGGCGAGGGCGGGCAGCGGTGGGCAGGTGGCGGGGACGGGGATAGGAGCGAGGTTGGGGGCAGAGACGGGGCGAGGGCGGGAGCGGGGACGGAGACGAAGGCGGTGACGAGGGCGGGGGCGAGGAAAAGGGCGGAGATAGGGGCGGGGATGGAGTGGAGGCGGCGGCGGCGGTGGCGGCGGCGGGTGGCGGGCAGAAGGCGGTGGCGGCGGCGGTTGGCGGGCAGGGGCGGTGGCGGCGGAGGGCGGGTGGCGGGGCAGGGGCGGTGGCGTCTCGACGCCCTAAGACGACGCCCAGCCGCCCACGCCATATCGATCGTCGCTCGAGAGCTCTCGCACACTGTCTCTCGCCGCTACATCTCCGCCTCCGCCGTCGCCTTCGCCGTCTTCGCCGTCACCGTCGCCGTCGCCGCGCGCCGCGCCTCCGGGCAACACATTTTCAAGCAGCGCTGAGCGCGCAAGTACCGCGCTCTTCGCACAGTGTGGGGTGTCGGGCCGTCGAGGATTTCCTTTTCGATGGTTCAACGACGAGGTTGAAGACCCTTGGCTACGCACATAGCGCGCCGACCACACTACGATGAAAGTGATGACCTGCATGTCGAAACGAAAAAATACTGGCTGAGATGGCTCAGGGGAACAACCGTTGCAGTGGTTTTGTCAGTGGTCCCAGTATTCGGATCCCCATAGTGGGGATTTTTTTACGCTAGCTTCGTAACAAAATCGAGTTCAGTGGCTATGTGTAAGAAAACTATTGCGGCTGGTTGCTTTGATCGTTAGTTTTTCATGGTTTCTGCTATCAATACCAGGTAATACGAGATCCTTTATTGTTTTTCAGACTTGTCGACAAATTATGTTAATAAATAAGTAAAGTATTATTTTGTGAAACACTTCATATCAAAATCCTTTGATTATAGTTAATGAGTGAACTGATGAGAGCATAAGAATTTTGTATGGACGTTGTTTACTGCTGAACAATATAGAATTAAGAGTAACTAAATTATAAGGCGTGCACGCGATTTTTCCCTCCTCTCCCTTATCCTACCCTCACCCCTTACTTGCACTACACTACCACACATATCGGGGAACCGGTCGGGAGCTTAGAGTCTGTCCCGGATGGGGCGATGCCCAGATGATGGGAGAGACCTGGTTGGGGAAAATCCGCTAGCTGAAGGTAGGTCGGCGCCGAATCTCTCCACCAATAAGGGGAAGATTACTGCCACCTTCCAAGGAAGAAATCACGCTCTACACTTAGGGAACGCATGACCTTAGCAATTGACACGCCCGGAATCACTAGTCAATCAGTCAATTGAACGACCGGGCAACCGGAAGAGACCGTTGGTCCGCACGCCGGCGCAAGGGGGTGAGGGCTACGACGTCGTCCACGTTGACCTCGCCTCACCCCACCTCACCCCATTTCACCCCACCCTCCCGTCCCGTCGTAGGGTGTGAGGCCGTGGAGCAAGTTGACTGCTTCCTATCCGGTTCAACGTGTACTGGACGCGGTCGGTTTGCGTCAGCGAAGAAAACCGGAAAATTGCGCAAAATTTCTCGTTTGAACGTCCGGTCTGAACGCGTTGCATCACCGCTCGCGCAAAATGTTGCAACTAGCAGGGCTTCATGTATTTCAGTGTATTTCTTTCACGTCATATTTCTCTCGTTTCTTTGAAGAAAAAGGTAGATTTATTACCCCAAATCAGAGTTACTGCCATACTTACGAGAAGACGGGAACCCTGCGATTCTGTGGATTAAATGAGTGTAGCAGCTGACAAACAGGGTCATCTGAAGTTGATTATCAGGATTTACATGAGAAGTAGGTACTGATCAGGTTTCATAAGTTGTCCATTAACCTAGACCTAGGTTATGGTGTTATTAATGTGTATCAATAGAATGTTTCAATGTGCTTAATGTTTCAATTCGAATGTCTTTTTTCAATTTCCTACTTATATAACTAATTGGATCAATTTTTACTTTTAATTTTGTTAAAAATAACTTTGACCTCTGGGATCCTGAAAATACTCTTCATAGAATTGAAAATGTGTTAAAATTACAAAAATTACTTATTCTAACAATACAATGCATTAAAAATTGAAACATCATATAAGTAATTGATAATTTTCAATCACACTTACACCATCTATATTTGAAATAATACAAAGCGAAAGAAAGAAAGAAAGCGTTAGAAAACCACTTTAAAAGCTTGGTTTGCTTAGGAAGTATGGAGTGACAATATGATAAAAAAACAATTATTTTTTATTCAAACTTGATATCAAGTAATTTATTTGAGCAGAATCTCTAAACGTTACCTCTCTCTACACATCCTCGGTACGAAACCCTAAATGAACAAAAACTATAAATTAAAACAGTTTGAAGTACAAGCGTTTATTTAACATAAAAATAATTAAAGATTGTGTGACGTATGTAGATTTTCTCGCTCTTGCCACATTCAATTGGTTTATATCATTTTGAATTAAGGTAACTATCTTTAGAAACCGGGAAAAAGACTCCGAAAGCATAGACAGAATGAATGTAGGATTTATTTTTGGTATCGAGCACATAATGGAAATTCTCATGAAGTGGAATTTGATGTATAAGTACTCCTTACATACTCTATTCGGAAGTATGAGTTGCCTTTTAGGATACGGCTTTGAATAAGTTTAGAATTCCCACACGTAATATTAAGCTATTATCCTGAATTAAGAAAACGTCAAAGACACAAACAAATTTTTATGCAAAATTTTCTGACTGTAGTGTACTGCTGTTTCTTTCAAGCCAATGCCGGTTTGTACTTATCTATGTTAATGGGACACTGCCTGACTTCCTTTCCCAAGGAAGAGGTTTCGGTAGATAACTCGCAACAGATCGAGAAACGCGGTGAGTAATTGCGGTGTTTCGGACAGCCATGGTAATTACTCGCGCGATAGGAGAAAAGAAAAATGAAGGACGTCGCGTCGCGTCGCGTCGCGCCGCCTGGCGGGTATGTGTGTGAAACAAAGCGCCGCTTTCTGGCCTCGCGTGCGCCGCCGAATCAAAGTCATCGCCCGATCATCAATCAGAGGCCTCGGGCAGCTTGCCGAGCCAGAGAAAACAGCGCGCGACGCTCGTGCCCTCTTGCGGCGCACCCGCGCACCAAACTCCCCGCCAACAGCCACACCACAAAAATTCATCTGCATCTACTGATCATTTAAAAAAAAATACTTATTGTTCTATTAGGTTAAAGATATTTTTCTACTCTCATTGCATAATGATATTCATTTCCATACTGTTTTCATTATGATTCAGGTTCTTGACCAATCACAGAGAATTTACAAACCAATTTTAATTGACACTTGATTAATTGAGTACTTAATCAAGTGTCTCAATAATTATTAATTAAGTACACTTAATTAATAATTGAGAATCGTTCTAGTAAATGTTTCGATTGATTGTGTACTTTAAAATTACATTTGATATATTATTCTTTCAGTTTTAATTTCTTTTATTAGTAGTAATTTTTCCTGGAATATTATTTAAAATAAATTGAATCCTAATTTTGATCCTATTTGACTAGCGCAGTACTCTCTCGCATGCGGAGGGGTGGCCAAAGCCACCTGAGTTTGCGAAGGTGCGGTTAGGGAGCGTCTGCTAGGTGGTCTTGGGTGAATCCTTTATGTCAACGGCCACGAAACCATTCAATGTAAAAGTTTAACTTATAATAATCGTAGAAAAAGTATCGTATGAAACCCGATGTAATGGGTATTAATACACTCGTGTGAAGTTTACGATATTCGTGTATTAATACCCATCATTACATCATCGTTTCATGATGTACTATTTTAATTGACATACCATTACAGCTCTAGATTCAATGACAATATGCGTTCTTTACTACAGCTCAATCTTCAAAGCGGCCGCTTGTTTGAGATGTGCAAAAGGAACGATTCTTTGAAAGTATGTTCATATATCATGGAAAAACCTCGACCCAAATAAAAAAGTTCACTACTCATCATTTTTTTAAAAATGCCAGCGGCCGGCGAGCGGCGGTCCCTCGCGAAAGAAAAATAGCGCGTGACGCTCATGCCCTCTTGCGGCGCCCCCGCTCACCAAAATTCCCGCCTGGCGCGTTTCGAAAAACAGACACATAACATTCTACATCTACATCTACTCATCAATTTTCAAAAAAATCAATGATTTCATTAAGTTAGACATTTTTAAACAGACACGCCATTTCAACTTTGTGTTCAAAGAGAAAATGCGTCTGGGGTATAGTAAACTAATATTCATTTTAAGTAAACTAATATTCATTTTTTAAGATAAATTTCAGAATTCTTGAAGTTCAATGTCTCTTCTGAAAAGAAATACACGTGAATTTTTTAATAAATAATCCAGAAATAAAACCCGAAAAATGTGTTTTATATTATAATTTATTTTTAAGCTATATTTAGACGTTGGACATATCTTCGAACTCGTATGTCTGCTCACGGTATGTCGCTCGAGTGTACGAGGACCTGTCAACATCCTGTGTGTTCCTTGCTGGGTCTTACTCGTGCCCATCCCCAAAACCCTTCACGAAGTAGGGACGCGACATGTTTCTATAAATGTTGATATAAAATCACAAAGATGTTAAGACGACAATAATAGTTAACACGGCAACCTTTCTATAAAACAACGATGTTATCGAAACATCGTTTTAATACTCGTAGAAACACGATGTCTTTACCTGCTTTATTTAAGTCGATGTTTTTTAAACACCGATGTTTTGATTTCGATATTTTCACGTTTCGATGTTTTATTAGTGATGTATCCTTTAGCATGTTTTTGGTATGTGGTATTAATTTCAAATTTGAATGTACAACATAATGTGGCATCGTGGTATCGACCTTGACAACACCGCTTTAAACCATCGATGTTGAAAAACATCGTTGCGTTAATTTTGAACATCAATGTTTTAAAACGCGGATGTCTTGCTAACGATGTCGCTTCCTCACCACGAACTCGCGCTCGTGGCGCTCGTCCCACCCACCCCAGACCATCGCGCCAACGCGCCGACTTGGCGAACTTTTCGGCGCGGCCAAGCCGGAGGTCACGAGCTCCTCGCCCGCGGGCGGATGGGGGGGGGGGCGGGGCGGCGTTGCGAGTCGAGCCACGTCTGCAGGGAACAAACAGCGCGCCCCGGCACCGCGCGCGCGTCCTGCGCCCGGCATGCTAATGGCGCTGTTGACGCGGTCGCGCAGGAATCAATCACGTCCTCGGCACCGCCACCGCCGCCGCTGCCTCATTTGCATCCCAATGTCTGCGCCGCGCCTCGCCGCGCCGCGCCGCGTCGCCGCCGGCGTCGACGCCTCAAGCTGCCGCTAATTACGGTCGCAGCAAGTTCCCCGAGCGGGTGCGGCGGGGCTGGCCGGGGGGGCTGGCCTGTGGCGGGCAGCGGGGTCGCAGCCCTCCCGGCTGACCCCCGCCCTCCCTTCGCGCCGCCACCGCGCGCGTTCCGTTTTCTACACGCAAACACGCTACCTGGTTAGGGCCGCGTGACGTTCGGCTCGGAATTCTTGTTCTGTGCGGTATTTTGAAGCCACTAGTAAATCATGGACTGTGCGGACGCAAAATATACAATTGCAGGCAGAGACGTATATAGGTAATCTGGCGCCCATGGCAAGTATAGAATCTGCGCCCCTATCAGAATACATTCAAATTAGGGTTGATGTTATTGTTTTAGCCGCGTATACTCTAAACAGTGCCCTTAGTAAGTGGCGCCCATGGCATGTACCATGTGTGCCATACCGTAGATACGCCTCTGATTGCATGTATAATAACAATAAATGGGTATTACCAATGATATTATATTTTTACTTTCTTGCCTTACAAATATTTCGTAAGAAGAGGAAGTTTTGTAATCGTGCGGCGGAATACTGCGAATTTTCGCCAGAAAAAACGCTTATAGCTGGTTTTATTCTATGAAGTGTTCGATGCAAATATTCGATTTAAATTAAATAATATGAAAACAATGTACAATGCACATGTAAGCAGTATGTTTGGAAAGATATTAAACGATTCTACAGGCTCGACATATTTCTGTACTTTTCCATCTGTGTTCTAATCTGGTTTCTTCTCCCATCACTCGTCTCGTAGTATTGATATTTCTTTAACTACTAAATATACTCTAATCTTTTCTGACCCTCCTGTCCAGTAGTAAGGGTACACACAGAGATAAACCTAAAAAATGCAACTGAGGATCCAAACGACGAATCATTTTCAAGATTATGACAAGAAGTGTAACTCAAGCACCGTGACCACATGAAATACGTCTTATGAGATCGTAGAATACCTGGTTTCTGAGTAATGACAAAGTGTTGCAGGATTGGTGAAAAAATTTTAGTTATTCAGAGTTTTGAAAATAATCTTGTTAAGAAGTTTTGCTTTCGTTTGTCTACATCCTGTTGTTCATGTCTGTTTCATACCTGTTGACATATGTGTGAATTACATTACTTAATTTCTTCTTTTTTAGTTTTCATCAAAGACATATCGCCACATCATTATGGCATTTCTTAGGATAACACAACATACCTCTATTTTATTTAACGTAAAGAAACCTAGTAATAACAAGAAATTTATATCATGTTCTACGTAGTAGGTGCACATGTAATGCATATACACATTACGCATGAAATTAAGGACGTTTTCTCATTCACAATGCAGTTACTGTTGTCGGAATTGAAAACAACAGTATTATCTACTATAATAAGATATTACAATATACATAATTCGGAAGAGAGGAAATATGAAAGAGTTGTGTACTAAAGAATAGGAAGTGAAGGGAGTATTTGTTACCAATGCATAAATTAAGGGAATAGAAACAAAAAGAGGCAAATCAGTTTGAGTACTTGGCTTCATAAATGTAATAAAGGTAAGACTGGGTAGATAGCAGAATAAACCCACCCGTGTGAGCATTCGGCGAAGGCGCTCGTTGAGATGAGAAAAGCCGGCCTTTGAGCTACGAACACCGCGAGTAGCCCTGTCTCGCACACACATCACGTGCCGTGGCAGCGATGGCGGCGGCGACGGCGCGCGGCGGCCGGTGCTGCTGCGTTGGCCGCAGGGCCCAACGCCACGGCGGAATTACACACACTACTGGGGACATGGGGGGCGTGAAACACGGCGCACTTAGGAGGGTCCTATGTAAATTGAGGACCAAATAATCCCTTTGACTAAATGATATTTTTCTCGCGAAACCTACTTTCTAATTCTTTCAGGGCTAGTAACCTTGGGGTGTAAAAATCGATTCAGCATAGATGTGTAGATCCCCCCTCCCGCAAAAAAAAGTCACGTGCACCTACCCCAGGAAAATACGACTGAGTCTCGCGGGGTACAGTTGCACGTTCGCGTAGTCTTAAGATGACCGATTCGCGACCAAAAAAGGAAGAAAAAGAAGAAAGAAAGAAAGAGTAGTGTTGTTCAGTTGACCAATAAACTGTAGTCTAGGGAGCGGATGTTGTAGGCGAGTGAAGAATTCCACTTGGAGGGCCGGTGCTCGTGCATGGCGTGGACGCGGCCGCGCCTCGCATTCCGGGGCCGGCGCGGCGGCGGCCGCCGTCAATCGCGGCCACGCGCGTCGCTCGGCCGCCGGCCCGTCGCCGCCGCCGCCGCAGCCGCGACGAAGGCGGCGCCGCGCCGTCGCGCCGGCGAGGGAAAGCACGCCCCGCTGCCGGACGCGCCGCTCGGCATACCCGCGCCGCTAATGAGGCTGCGCCCCAGCGGCCGGCCCTTTCGGAGGCGACGCGGCCGGCCTCTTCTCCTCTCCGGCCGCTCCGCTCCGCTCCGCCACTCCGCTCCGCTCCGGCCGCTCCGCTCTCGCTCCGGCCCCCCGCTCCCGCTCCGGCCGCTCCGCTCCTCCGCCGCTCCGCTCCGCTCTGGTCCGCTCCACTCCGCTCCGCCCGCTCCGCTCCGGCCGCTCCGCCGCTCCGCTCCGCCGCTCCGCTCCGCCCGCTCCGCTCCGGCCGCTCCGCTCCGCCGCTCCGCTCTGGCCGCTCCGCTCCCTCCGCGCCGCTCCGCTCCGGCCGCTCCGCCCGCTCCGCTCCAGCCGCTCCGCTCCGCTCTGGTCGCTCCACTCCGCTCCGCCCGCTCCGCTCCGGCCGCTCCGCTCCGGCCGCTCCGCTCCGGCCGCTCCGCTCCGGCAGCTCCTTCCGCCCTCCGCTCCGGCCGCTCCGCTCCGGCCGCTCCGCTCCGGCCGCTCTACGCTCCGGCCGCTCCGCTCCGCGCTCGCTCCGCTCCGGCCGCTCCGCTCCGGGCCGCTCCGCTCCGGGCCGCTCCGCTCCGGCCGCTCCGCTTCCGGCCGTTCCGCTCCGGCCGCTCTGCTCCGGCCCTCTCCTCCCCGATCTCCTCGCGCCCCGACACACCGCACCCTTGTCCACATCGCCCTTGGATTTCGATACTAGCTAGACAGCTACAGTTGGTAACAGTCAGTTTGTACTGTCCATAATTTGCTCGAAAATCGTTAATTTTAAGTAGAAAATAAATACTACGAAAAGTATATGACAAGATAATTGAATAATTCCAGTTAAATAAAATATAACTTTGTACATCTAGACGAACGGCCTTGAATTTGAAGTTCACATGTCATATTTTGTTGCTTGAAAACCTTCCTAGCGGCTAGTTCCCGAGCGACTAAATTTGCTGGTGAGTTTCAAATTCAATGCCATTTCTTCTAGGTGTACTAAGTTATGAAATACTTAACCACGAGGATCTTCCCTAGAGTGATCATTGCAATGTTACAATATGTTAGCCTACACTTTATCTGACATAAGCCTATAAACACCTTTATATTACACCACTGATCAATATATGGCCATCATAAATCAAATAAATATACTTATTATAAATAGATATTAAGTACGATATTGGATTAAATTGCAATATCGAATAATAAGCAAAACTTATCTGTTAATTTCCTAATTAAATTTCCCTATATTAACGTGTTGAATGTTTTTAATCTCGGAAACATGAGAACACATGTTACTTATACTGAAGGCATCTGCTTCAAATTTCTTAGGCTTAAAACATTAAAAGTTATTTTATTTAGAGAATATAAAGATTGATTTAACTTTTGAATAATTTAATTCGTAATATATCCCTTTAAAATTAGAATAAAATGTATGCTTTATTTTGTTTTTGCTTTTTGTGACCATTGCTCACTTACCGAGTTGAATAGATTGTATGAACAAATTATGACATTCATTGACACAAAATAATATGAACATTTAACACGCGCCCGAGCAAACAGAGATCGGTAAATTTAGAAAAAAGATAACTTATATTAATAGTTTCCCCACTTTGAAATATTGTTTACTTGGGTACGTTTGAGTCACTCTCACACTTCCTTTTTTGCTTATTAAATTATTTCAGTTAAAGAGAAATTAATTGTAGTAATAACCTTCCATAAAACCCGGTATTGCCGAAGAAACTGGGGCTCGTAAACGAATGGGAATTATTCTCTTAAAAGTCTCATTACCAAGTTTTCTGCAGTTTATATTCTGAAAGAAATTCTCCGAAAAATATTCAATTACTTTTTCCAATAAAATGTATTCGTCCTTGACACTATGACCTAAAATATTTCTTCTAACTATTAGTATTCTCATGAATTGGAAATAATGTCATATTAAAAAATGATTTATGATATCTGTCGTTTGTTCAGAAACAAAAAATTACAAAGAAATGTTCAAGGAAAAGAAACTTGAATATGACAGGGGTGTTTCATTTCGGAGTAATTTTTTCCTTTGAACACAAATGCTGCGTTAAAATCCAAGATCGTTTCTTCTTTTGCATGTCCTTGATGTATCACACAATGTAATGAAACGCACCGCAAGAAAAGTAATTTAACCTTTTCTTGTTATTTCGATTACAGAGACCTTTTTCGGGGAAAACTTTAGGTAAAATGATTGTATTTTCAAATCACCTCTAGTATGAACGAGTACGTATTTGGTCATTTTTCAGAAGAGGAGGCTCGTGGATAAAGATCAATTATTTTAGAGATCCTATTGTACTAATATCTGCCGCAATCCACTGCTGCAAAATTATTAAAGGAAAATATAGGAATATTCCAAATAAGCTCTTATTAGAGGCTATGATAATTTGGAATCATTATTCTCTTTAATTAAAATCTAAAAACACGCAAACGCTGTATGTTTCTTGGTTCAGGATTCTACTATTCACATCATTTCTTTAGGTTCATTTCTGGGTTGAAGCATGATGCACATTGTTTTGTCTCATTCAACAAACACCAGAGCTCAGCTGTTTTAACCGTCTTTGTTCGTGTCTTTTCCGGACATCAGAAATTACCGATACTTTCCAGAACAAGAAAAAAAGGAAGGTGAGTATGTTGAACAATCTTTCCAACTCTTCAACGCCAGCGTCCCTTTGTCACCGCACGGAGTTCCAAAACACATTCATTTAACGCGCGTCTGAACAATCCGAATCTCAATGAAGTCCGCCAGACAAAGCGCGGACTGTTGCAAGACCTTTCGCAGAAGTGCTCCCCCCTCCCCGCAATTACGTCTTTCCAGAGCGCGCGTGCTGTCGTGAGCGGCAACGCAGGTGTCGAGGACGGTGGGATGTAGCGGGCAAGACAGAGCGAAGGGCGGTTGCAGGACAAGGCAAGAACTGACGGAACAGCGGAGATAAACGGACAAATGGACAGAAGAAGTCGGAAGTACAAAACGAGATTTGACTGAAATCGGTAGGTTTTTTTGCCGTCGAGGATGTGGAAAGGACTGAGGAAAAGTGTGCAGAAGGTACTGCGGAGAACCGTGATTACAAAGAGGACGATGGAGGCGGAGATAATTTCACCCGGAGGCGAGTCAGGGATGGGACAATCGGGATATCGGCGGGAGACGGAAAAGACGTGGAAACGGGTGTACGAGAGTCGGGGAGAGCAGAGTAGGCGAAGGCGGATGGGACCGCCACTGAGTCGTCGGTAAAGAGATGGCCAGGCACGCTGATGCCGAGGGAGAAAGGAGTGAGGACGGCGAAGGGCGGGGGAGGGCGGGTGTAATCGCAGATGTCTCCGCGCCTACAAAAGCCACAGCGCCCCGAGCTGTTGGGCGGGGCGGGGTGGGTTGGGGTGGGAAGATGCGTGGTGGGGCGGCAAGGCAGGGGCCGGGAAAGGCGCGGCAAGGCGGAGATGGGATGGAGAGTGGCGGGGAGGGGCTGGGTGGATTGGGAGGGGCGGGCGGGGCAGCCGGGCGGGGAAAGGCGGGGCGGGGAAGGCGGGGCAGGGGAAAGGCGGGGCGGGGAAAGTCGGGGAGGGGAAGGTGGGGAGGGAAAGGCGGGGAGGGTTGGGACAGGGAGGGACGGGACGGGGTGGGTGAGGCGGGGGGCTGGTGCCGTGTAAGAGAGGGAGCTGGGCGAGCCGAGTGGGGGTGGGGTGGGATGGGGGGGGGTGGGGGAGGGTGAGGGGTCGGGAGAGGGGTGGTGTGGGGAGGGGGGTGGTGCGGACAGGCGGACCGCTCGATTCCGAGGGCGCCGGACGCGAATTAGCTGCGACGACGCTGCCGTCACACCGCCCGCACGACCGGCTGCCGCTGCCGCAGCGAAAAAGGCAGGTTTTCCCTGTTCCAACTCGCTTTTTGTTCCGCCTCTTTTATTAAACGATGTCCAGTGCACTTTGGCACACAACATTCAACAACAGAATGACAATGCCAAACTTAATACAATTATGCATAGTGCTACCTGTATACGTTGAGATGACACCTCTAAACATTTTCTTGCCGCAAGATGATCTTTTATTCTTAGTATTCTCATTAATCCGTTAAAAAACTTGCTTTCTTTTCACCAGTTTTACAATTAGACCCGACAGAAGCAATCCCTATTTTTTCCTTTTCCACATTATGCAGATCATTTAATAAGTATTATTCAGTTTCAACAGTTTGTGCTCATCCGCAAAAATCATAGTGTTCTTCATGTACTATCCTGTTCATTTTATGTGTTTCAAAGGACCATTTGCGCGTCATATGAAATAAAGCGCATTCATAAGTTATTTGAAAACCGATTTGTATAGCATGAAGACTTATGTACTTGGTTAGCACTTTTTTTTTACAAAATTCCTCCAACTCACTCTCTGTGAGGGAGGAGAATAAACAAATACTCATAAGGAAGTAATTCAAATAATTTCAAAACAGAGATGAAAATGTATTGCAAATTGCTCATGAATCTAATAATCATATCAATAACATTTAAATTCGTTTTTATAAGCCACATAAAAGAAAGCAATGGCCACTGATTGAGATTCCAGCAAATGATAGAACCAGAAGAAATTAAATTTTAATCTAATAAAATTATTTGTTACTATTATTTATTGCCGAATAAAAAAATTATATAAGATCCACGCGAAAAAAGTCCAAAAGTCCAGTTTCTTTTTTTATTTTTCATCATACAGCGAGGCAACCGCTTTATAATGAGTGGGTAGAACTGGAACTGCAACTTACCATGCGTAGCCATAGCACAATAGGAGAGCGAGGATACTCCCACTGGAGACCTCAATGATCAATCAGTTATTTTGTTATATTATTGTGTAAAAGTTCAGATTACAATTACAGGAAGAAAAAAGTTGCAGAAAGAAAGTTTAGGAAATCATGCTTTTCTCTCTCGAGCGGTTTAAATTTATCTTTTGGGAATCCAGATTTTATTCCTCGGCGTTGGTTATAGGTTTTTCCTTGTTTGAATGTGAAAGTTGCAGGGGAGGATGATAAGAAAAGAAAAAATTGATTTGATTGGTGACTGATATAATGATCAATCGTGTGAAGAACAAACTCCCTGTGGAGTTGCTTGTTTGATACGTATTCTACGAACAATAGAAAACCGAAATTCTCCACTCTGCGCGTCTTCAGCACGTGTCGCTCCGCTGCGGCGCCGGAGACGGCCGCCGCGGCGCCTTAGCAGTAACGAGGGAATAATTGGGATTAAAGGGTCGTTTTAACTCGATTCGGCGCATTGTGCATCCAGCTAAGTGTGTAATTGTGTATTCAATATTCGCTCGGCCGCCGCACGCGCGACCGCCGGAGAGGCGGGGGCGGGGCGGGGAGCGGTGAAGGCGCGTCCGTGTTTCGGGCCTTCTTTCAAACCCGCGCCCCATTCAACCCACGCCGTGTACGTTCACGCATGGCGAGGTGTGTTTTGGTTTAAATCTCACTTATAGTAGAGTAGGTGCGCCGATGTTATACACACGAATCGTACAATCGAAAATAAAGAGGCGAAAAAACCGCGCCGTCAGTCTCTCGGCGGCGGGCGCGCGTCGCGGCAGCCTTTTCTCTCTCGCGCGCGCTCGCCGTCTCTCTCGCGCCGCCGGCCGCGCGCGTCCATCCGTCTCTCTTTTTTCCGCGGAGTACGCGCGCTCTCGCGGCAGCGTACGTCCATTGAGCACGCGTACAATGGCCGCCGGATAAAGACAGCATTCAGTGGGAGTGAAGGGGAAGCGGCGAAGAGGAAGGGGAAGGGGAAGGAGGAGATGGCTCCGCCGCCGCCACCGCCGCCGCGCACACAAAGTTATACCCCGCCCAAATGAGTCTTTTTCCACACAATCGACGGACGCGCGTGCGGACGCGTCGTCTTTCTCTCCGTCGCTCCCTCTCCGTCGCACCGCCTCCGCCCGTATCGCTCCGTCTCCGCCTGCATTCTCTCTCTGTCTCTCTCGCCCCGTTGCACCTCCGCGACGAAGGGCAGGTCAGCGCCGGCCTTTGATAAGGTTCAATGCCGATGCCGCCGCCGCCGCCACCACCGCAGCCGCGGGGCTGCTTTACATATACAAAGACGGGGCTTGTAGCGCAAGACAATTTCCGCGTCACAAAGCGACACTTGCGGCAGCCGCGACCGATTCCCCGCTCTGTCCGCCGCCGGTGCCGCCTTTTGTGACGCGCGTCAATACAGCGCTTTGAATCCGCTCGCGCGCGGCGCGAGCGAGCGAGCGAGGGCCCGCGGCCGCGTTCTTGGGGAGCGAAGAGGTACCGCGGAGTGCCGCACCGCGCAGGCCTAAACCGGATTAGGCGTTTTATACGACGCGGCTTTTCACGGCCCTCGCGCCCGCGCGCGCGCGCGCGCGGGTATTCAGCGTGCGCGCGTGATAACTCACGCGGGCGAAGCGCGGCGCAGGCAGGTTGGTCACGCGCGGGCCGCTTCCGTGAGGTGCGTCTGCGCGCGGTGCGGTGCGAGCTGGGCGTGCAAGGGGTTTGCACTCGCGGCCCGCCTCCGGACGACCCCGGCCACAATGCAACGCAAACATCTATTTCAAAGCTTATTATATCCTCGTGGACGGGTCGCCTCGCAGCGCTACAACTGGGAACATCGTGTTGCTGGAGGGCGGTGCGCTGGGCTATTCAATGGGGGGTATCGCCATTATTTCTGGATTAGAATAATATTCTGGTTGGTTGTGACTGATAGGGTCGCCGCGTGCGTCAAAAAAGGAAACTGAAGTTGGAGGGAGTTGTTTCTGTAAAACTCGCATTTGTGTTTCGTATGGTTTTGGCTAGTAAAATTGTGTATAGAAATTATGATTAAGAGGCTACTTTGAATACAGAGATGTAATATTCAAAAGACAATCGTAATAACACTTCAACGAAAAATTGCCTCCTTTTTACAATGCACGATGTCAAAGTCAAATTCAAATTTCGTCAAAAAGTAGTATTTCTATTGCAATTATCCTCGAAAACAACACAGAGGCATTGAAACACTGAGTATCCATTCAACTACTTTTTGAAATTAAGAATTTCCGACACGCGTTTTAATACATTTACATTAAATGCCCATAATTCTTCCTCCATACAAAACAAAAGATATCAAGAAAAGAAAAATAACGAAGATGTATGTAGTCCAACTCACAAAGTTCAAATTTATTGATAACAAAACACACAAATACAAATGTCCTTCGACTGTTAATGACACTTCTACTCGTTCTTATGTTCTCAAAAATATATTTTTGTTTTACTGTGAGAATTCTATTTACAATGAACTCGTCAGATTACGTTCGATTTCAAGACGGAGTAAATTTCGTTAAAAAACATTGTGCCTTTCAGCGGCTGTGGAGGGCATCACTCTTTTGCGGGTCCCATGCAGAGCATCGGGGGTCGGGGGGAGGGGAGGGGAGGGAGAGGAGGGGATGGGTGGGAGGGAGAGGAGAGGATGGGTGGGGATGGAGAGGAGGGGATGGGTGGGGAGGGAGAGGAGGGGATGGGTGGGGAGGGAGAGGAGGGTGGGGAGGGAGAGGAGGGTGGGGAGGGAGAGGAGGGTGGGGAGGGAGAGGAGGGTGGGGAGGGAGAGGAGGGTGGGGAGGGAGATGAGGGGATGGGTGGGGAGGGAGAGGAGGGGATGGGTGGGGAGGGAGAGGAGGGGATGGGTGGGGAGGGAGAGGAGGGGATGGGTGGGGAGGGAGAGGAGGGGATGGGTGGGGAGGAGAGAGAGTGGTAGGGGAAGGAGGGGGAGGAGGGAGGGGAATGGAGGGAGGGGAAGGGAGGGAGGGGAGGGAAGGGGGAGGGGAGGGAAGGAAAGGAAGGGAGGGAGGGCTGGGAGGGGAGGGTGGGATGGGAGGGGAGGGATGGAGGGAGGGAGTGGGGAGAGGAGGGAGAGGAGGGGGATGGAGAGGAGGGGAGAGGAGGGGGAGGGAGGGATGGGAGGGGAGGGGGAGGGAGAGAGGGGAGGATCGAGGCGGGGCGGCGCGCGCCGGCGGGCGTCGAGAGCCGCATCAAAGCCGCGCCTTTGTCAAAGATCGGCCGCGCACATTGTGCGTGTGATACGGAATGCAGCGGGCAGAGGCCTCGCTCTTCCATCGGGGAAGCTCTATTTAAGCTTTCGCGCGCATTGTTCAATTGAGTATGTGGCGGACAATGGCGGGGACCTGTTGGCACAGTGGCCTCTGGCTCGGCGCGCGATGACAGTCGCACAATGCGCCCTCCGACGCCGCCGACGCCGACGCCGTCGACGCCGCCGAAGCCGCAGACGCCGCAGACGCCACAAGCTCGGAATTTTCGCGCGCGGCGCCGTGTGGCGGCGGCGGCGACGGCGGCCTTTCAACGGGTGGGAGTTCATTGACAAGATGTTTACGCCACGCGTTGGCCAGCCCTGTCCTCGCCCCTGCCTTCCGCATGCAGATTCGCACCCTTTGCGGAAGGTCAAGTTCACGGCGCTCTTCCTTTGTCGGCGCCGCCCGACGCCTCCGTCGCGACGCCCTCCAGAGGGCTCCTCCTCCATTGCTCGATGGATGCGATTCACACGCACTGGACCCCCATGGCACTTGGAAACTGAACATTCCTCAACACCAGCAATGCGAGTATAAATCGATGTTGTCAAGGTCGATGCCACGAGAGGGGTCCGTGGCTCGAGTGCCACGACGAAATCGCCTCTCCAGGAAGTTCATAACCCCGCCGCATGAGACAACGCCATCACTATTGTGAAACGGCAGGGTTACTAATAGTTTCCTCTCCCGACGCTAGTGGCGCAGAGAAGCTCGTGGCATGGCACGGTGCTGCGAGGCATGCCACTACCACCAGTAGGAGACCTTAACAGTACTGGTATAAAATGGTAACGTCTATTCCTAGGTAGGCTCGTCGAGCCCACTTGTATAATTCGCATAAAAGGAAAAAGAAATTGTGTATCAACAGACAATATAATTACTGAACACTTAGAAATACAAATTATTTCAAGGAACCCATGTTTAATCAATTTGATACATATACTCTCCTCCATAAGCATCATCCTATTTCCCATTCAGCCAACCTTTCTGACATCGTGAGGGAATAAACAACTTAAAAATATAGTCGTAGGCTTTCATCCAATTCTGTTTAGGGGCATTTACAAGAAACTGTGAATGTTGACAACATTGCCAATGCACAAAAACAACACATTTATATGTGGGCCAAAGGGATAAACAATACAGACAATAAAAGCACAATGACAATAAAAGCACAAAAGACAAACTTCGTCTTGAACGAGAGGGAGTTATGGAACCAACACTAGGAAAACGCAAATTGCAAAAAGGAGAAAAATAACCAGTTACACAAATCTTGTCATTGTTGTGGAAAACGAAGAGTGGAACTTCGTCAACAATTATATTCTAAATAAAGCAGAGCTCATGAATCAAGAAAAGAGAAAGTAGTATTAAGGTGGTCGGCTTCTTGAGCCCCCTCCCCCCCTTCGTATTTCTAGGTTTATGCATAATTTTTCATGTGTAAATTACCTGTTTTTCTCTTCATGAGAAGTAATATATTTTGTGCCAAAAGCAGTGTACGAATTCCATTCAGCGTAAAGGGATAATCTATTTTTTATCCCAGAGTTAATTCATAACAAAACATACGCAAGAGCATTAAACCTTACACGATAAAAGCAAATGTGAATCGACTCGATTATATTTAGAAACTTCGTTTCCTTTTAACAATGAAATTCGTTGACTGCGCCAAAATGTTACTTCTAGAACTTCAATCTACGCTCAGAGGTAAAAAGTTTACCTCTAACGACAAAGTGTTATCATACGTGTTTTGCTAACAAAGTTTGCTAAAATGTCATATGATGGAATTTCGGTATGTTGATATTGTTTTTTTTTTTTTTTTAACTGTAACATTTTTAATGTTATATTCAGTATTCCAATATGCATACGAATCTTAAACATTAAAATAGGAATGTCAACGAAACTAATACACTTTCATTATTCGTGTACGGAGTGAGTACGATTTGTTAAACTACTTTACTTAATGCTATTACTTGTTTTTTAATTCCTTACTTTCAACGCCATTTCAAAAGCAAAACTGTAGGCAATGTGGATGAAGATTAACTATTTTGATGTGTAAATCTTAGATCAAAGATCATGCAAGGTTCTGAGATCTTATGTAGTCGAGTGGCTGAAGGCTTCAGCTGGGCATTTGCCCAGTCGCCGCCAGCAGCAAATTTCCCGCAGTGTAGAAACAAAACAAAAAAAAAAGGCAAAATCGAAACCCACTCACGCTGCCCTCCAGTGCTTTCGCGCAACATTCAATAAGTCCTCGTCAGCCCCAGGCGCGCCCGATCGCCCTTCAGAGGCGGTTTTGTCTTGGAAGCCGTGTTTGCCCAACGCGCAGCTGTCAAACTCCAAAGAACGCACACATTTTCTCCCCGACTTTTTTTTTATTCTCTATCGTGGCCATTACCGTAATACTCGAGCAATTCATTTTTCCCCGTGTAATCTTCCCGGACTGAAGAGGGGCTGTCGTTATACAGCGTTCGATAGGAATCGATTCGCGGCGCTCTCTGTCTCGATACACAGCAAACGTCATTAGGGGTCATTAAAAGACGGGAACGGTCGCAGTAAAAAAGGAAGATAGCGCTGGCGCAGCACGGCCGAGAACGCCTGCGTCATCGCGAACGCCTCGCGCTTCTTGAGTCCGCTCTGCACAGAACTTCGGCGCGCGAAGGTGTTCCCCAGGGACGAACGCGGGCCCGCCTCGGAGACGCAGAAAACACCGAGAAAAACTATCTGAGGAAAGGATTAGGAGTGGGAGGGTTAATTAATTATTGAAGCAAGTTTGTTGGGAAATAGATAAAAACATAGACACTGAGAAATCTGATTGGGAAAGGGAACGTTTTTGGAATAATAAAGGTTATTTGTTGGAGGAGGTGTCAAAGTTAAGAGTAGAAGGAATACATTTAAGTAAAGAATTGATCCAAAGAGATAAAAATCAGTGATTGCAAGAAAATTACGGAAAAATAAGGAACTCAAATTTTAATAAATGGTTTTAAATTTTCAGATGGATGATATTCCCAGCTACTTGAAAGGTAAATGTAAGGAAAGCGACAGACGTAGGATAGCAAAGGTAATGAAATGAGAGCGAGTAAATATTTGCTAAATAGCGAGGGAAAAATATAGGAACTGTGATACGGAAGAGAAAGATTAGGAACATTTTTAGAGAGATGTACGATTTTCAGGAAGAAATAAGTGGGAAAGTTGGAATATTCAGGAGAAAGTGAGGTGACGGATCAGTGAGTTTGATAAATATAGGAAAGGGCTTGGTATGCAGCGTATTATTTTAGATTATTAGTGTGTCTTGTGTATGTATGTCTTGTCTTATGTACAAGTACATTGTTATTCAACTGTTGTTTTTTTCCAAAGTTGTAAAATAAAATTAATTCCTTCGATTATCTGAATGTTGAATTCCAATCGGGATAGTAGGCGATATTATCTCCGTGGGCTCAGGGTTGCTCAGAAATGCCCGTTGCTTTGGGGCCTCCCGTTGTCTATATGTATTACTTTGTTTTGTACAGAGTATCTTGTTGATATACGAGTTATCAGATGAACATACATTCAATTGTCTGTTGGCATCTGTTGTCTACAAAGTGTCAGTGAACATGTTGTACGACTTTCAGAACTTGAAAGAGGATTAACTTTTACTTTCAGCAAATAAAATTAAATGTTCGCATGGCTGATATCAGTCGAAAGGTCATTTGAAGATCTTATTTCTTGAATAAATAAATTAATTGGCACAGTTATTTCAAACAACGGACGTAATTTACATGAATTCGATTTTCTCTAATGGTTTGCTCCAATAACCGCAAATGGAGTTTCTTATCCAACTAGTTACTTTTTTTAACCGCCCTCTCAATCTTGAGTTTAAATCACTAATGATTAATATTGAAATAAAATATGACATACTTCACAACATCCAATAATTTTACACATGTAGATCAGCTCAGCAAAATCAATACAAGACAATCAACAACCTTCATTTCTTTTGTTCATGGAACTGGCAGAAAAAGGCAAACACATTCAAATATCATAAAATATATATAATGAATACTATTAATTATACAGTATTAAAAATTTGATATATTTTACTATCCTGACATACATATAATTGCCATGTTGACATATTACCATATTGACATATATATAATATGCCAAGGGGTCATATCTGACAAAGTAGCAACTCGTCTTCAGGTACGGCCATAATCTCTAAAGGTTTCCGGAACAATCGGAAGAGTGATTGCCTTTTTGTACGAGCAAATAAATATATTCTGAAATAATTATAATTTAATTATTGTTAGTATTGAACGTGCGAATTACACAAAATGATGTTGCTTGAAAAGAAATATTTTTATTTGGCACCTCCTCTGGCGAGTTTCAGAGCGGTACACCACTCACTTTTGGTCAAGTGCGCAGGGACTGGGTGCCTGATGTGCATTACTCGTACGTACCACTTCAAAGTCAATCCCTTACATTAGAAAGTAATTCTAAGAATTGTAATTTCTCTACAAGGCACAAGAAGATGTAGAAGTATACGATATGTGGTTGATTTATTTAAAATGTGAGTAACACTCTTATATTTTTAAAACAAAATTGAGACAAGGAAAATTGTTTTTACATATTGTAAAACTAAGATTAAAACTCATTAAATTGTTTAAATTTACCCAATAAATGTTCGTGTTTCTTGTATTTACATACCTCACTTTATATTTCAGATATCTTACTGTATACTGTAGGTGAAAGCATGGATTAGCTAAAGAAGTAGAAACTTTCCTTTTATACTGTTGTGAAGAAGAAGGTGAATGTTTAATTATAATATAACAAGCCTTGTTTGGAAGTTCCTCAAGGAAGAAGTTACATATTAATCTACAAAATACACTGAAGCAATCTGTATTAGAAGTTATAGTATATTTCTTTTCTAACTGAAAAAGTAAGCAAAAATATGTTTTAAAACATTACGTAGATTCTTCAAAATTGGAAATATGGATTTTCCTGGAAGAATGGAGAATTGTATGAAAATTGTGGAATAATTTGCATTATTTGACTTTAAAATCGAAACATAATTTCATTGCAAACAGTGACTGTATCCAAAACTAATAATTAATGGAGAATTCTTGGGTTTAGGCCAGAATACTCCATTAATTTGATCACGAACCAAGAAAAAACATACAAAATATAACCAATTTCTTATCAGACATGTACTCTACTTTTTTGGCTCGTATTCGGCTCTGTATTTCGTTACTTCAAGAAAGGCAACAGCAGAATAAGAAGGAAGTCTGGCTTTGCCCCCAGATATCCCATTATATTCTCATCTGGTCGATTAGCAAAACTCTCCAATGCCTTTTCGTGGCAAAGCGATAGGACACCTCCGTTAAGTTATACTTCAGATAGAAAATTATTAGTTGGTTATTTGACCTCTTCTAATTTCTTTTTGAAATTTCTACAGTATCTTTTTTTAAAACATAGTATGTTATGTATTTTTCGTTGCTGTCTCGATTCAGGTTTATCAAGATTTTGCTTTTGCCAAATTAGGTGAAACAGACGGAATCGTACTCTGCAATTTAAAGACTGCCCTGAAGTAAACATTCCTCTTTATTTAAAGGAATATTTCTTGATCAACATTTGGTTGTAAATCAATACGTGTTCAATTATAGCTTCAATTATTAAGTGATACGAGAGATGCTGTGCAGCTTGGTCTTCAGTAAATTTCTTTTGTCCAAACTAAAGTGTTCGACCTCGTGGAGTAAGACCTTGGAAAAGTTATTTCTTTCGCTTCATACTCATAATTCAATTACTGCAGAGGTTTTCTTAAAAAATGTTAATAACTGCATGGGCGTCAAAATATCATTATATTCGAATCTTTCAAGATTCGAAAACTATCAACCATGTTAAATACATGGATTATCTTTCAATCCCTCATAAAACATTAAATCTTAGTCGAAAAGAATTAATACGTTCAGTATTAAAATGCGTCCAAACTTAAATAATAGTAGTAATATAGAGAGTGAATTGTAATTTCATGAAATCAGTTTCAGTAATTTATCCTCAGAAGAGAAGTCAACTTTATATCATTCATAACATATATCATCTCGTGAAAGCAAACCAAGAGCCAGTAAAGACGACGAGAATAAATTACCACAAAAATCGAAAGAATCTTGTAAAAAAATCGAAAGAGGAGCTGCAAAATGCGGGGAGAGTGTGGAGAGAAAAAGCGAGAAAAAGTTAAAAATAGAGAAAATTTGTGCCTTCAATTGCCGTGATCTTACCCGTGAAAAGGAATAAACAAATGACAAGAAAACATACGAACAATACAATTTTTATTTTATTTATTGTATTGTTCTAATTTCATATTATTATATGATATCGTAATGCATATTTGTAAACTGTGATGTGCACGGAACAGAACAGTATTGCAAAATCTCTCTCATGCAACTATCTCTCATGGGTATTTGTGGTGAACTAACAACTATTGAGTTGGACCCTGTTGCAATAATTATTCAGATAATGCTTTGAAATCATTCGCAATTACAAACCCCTAACTATGGCGTGGGATGTTTTCTTGTTCTGTGCCTAAAATATCTGCTGGTAATCACCAGACTACTTATCTGGTTGCAGTAATTTCAAACTCGCAAGTTGTGCGTACTGCATGCATTGACACCATTAGCAATTACAGACCGCAAACTACGGTTTGGAATGTTTTCTCGTTCTGCATCTATACTGCGATTTTTGTAGGAAGAGCTCTCAAGATAACTCAAATCCCATCTTCGCGATGGAATATGTCACGGCATTTCGCGTCTTTTCTCGGTCTTGCCGGTAGAAGTCGCATGATTGCAAGCACTGCTTCATACGGTCGCGATCGTGCGAAATCTAGCGGAACGACTGTGAATGATACAAAATGCCGTGACATATTCCATCGCGATGATGGGATTTGAGTTATCTTGAGAGCTCTTCCTACAAAAATCGCAGTATAAAATATCTGCTAGTAATCAGCGCACCACTTATCTGTTCGCAGTAATTTCTAACTGGCAAGTTGTGCACACTGCAGAGCCCAGACAGCGGCTCCGGGAGTCGACGCCCCCCGTCATTCTGCGAACGCTTCCACCCAGCTGTGCTCTGTTTATCCGCACGGCCCACCCACCCACCGCCCCTCCGAGACGTGGCGCCTGATGATATACGCGTATCTCTCTCACACCCACTGGATTTCCCGTATTAGGCTCGGGGAGGCCTGTTGTTGTAACAGGCTTCATACAGAAGCAGCCATATTTCTGGTTCGTTGGCGCGGGCAGGCGGGCCGAGCCAGGCCGGGCCGGGGCCGGGCCGTCGACGGCGGCGGCGGCGGCGGTGCGGGGTGGGGGCGCGCAGCCGGGCCGGCGGGTGGGGGGAGCGGGCGGAGTTGCCGAAGACCCGCCCCTCCGCCGCGTCGGGGAAGGGGGGCGCGGACGCAGGGTGGGGGGAGACGGGCGTCGCACGACGCCGGGCTGACCTAGGGGCGGCCCCTGCGGCGGCGGCGGAGGCGCACCTGGGCCCGAGATTTACGACGCGAGGGTAAGCGGGTAGCCAGCGCGGTATTCGCGAGGCGAGACGCGGTGCAGCGCGTCGCGGGATGATGGTCGATGGAGGGGTGAGGAGGGGAGGGGAGGGGAGGGGAAAATAAAACGCGTCCCGGACCTGGAAGGCGGGCGTCCCCGCGCAGGCAGCTGCGGCCCGCGGGCCCTTCACACAACGCAACGGCCGCGACGAGTACAGCCCCGCGCGAAAGCCGCTGCCTCGCCTCGGCCCCGCTGCTGCAGCGAACGCGCCGCATTAAAACTTCACGCTCCTCAAGCGTCACTCGCCAAGGCGCAGCGCGGCTGCGTGACAAGCGATTGACGTTTCCGACGGCGGAACGGCTCCCGTTGGGGTTGTCTGCGTGGGGCGGGGTGGGGCTTTGGAATCAGTGCCATTATTTACGCTGGGAGCTACACATGTAATGAATAATCAAGTAGCTCATATGCAATGACTGGCATGAAGAAATGTTTGCAAGCAGTGAGTGGATATACTTTGTACTTCACTCGTGCAAACATAATACAATTTGTTCCTGACTAGTCTTTATATGTTCATAACGTTCCAAATAACTAAAAGAAGTAATATTAAAAATGTAAAAGTACTTATCTGTTCCAATATTTATGACAAATGTACATAATGTTTTTAAATTCGTAAATACAATTCCAAGAATGCCGTTCAGTGCTTTCAGGAATAAAATACACAAACAATATTTTATCATATTTTTGGCATAAAGTTGGGCTAACCAATTTTTAATAGAATGTTATTTTATTATTTTACTTTTAGTGAAAGGTTTACATATTCAAAGCAGGTTATATTGTGCAATTAAAATTAGTCAAAGAATTCGTTATCTTCGCTTCGCAAACTATAACCCTACAAATGCGCTAGACGAGGAAAGGACGACTACTTTTGATCTATCATAACTCGCTCGACAAACCGAAGTAATAAAAAATGGCGACAGAAAAGCGTTCTTTCTATTAATTTTAAGATGCTATCAATACTTACAACTATAACTATAACACATGTAATTGAGAGCAAGCAATTACGCATCTAGGAACTACTCCCGTTCATTTCAAGCAAAAAACACGATTTTTTTTCTTCAAATGGAAGGTCTCTTTGCAACTACTCTGGTCGCATAGTGACCAGTCTAATTTTTTAAACATAGGTTTTTATCTTTCAAGATTACAGTAAGGGAAACACACATACGGACAACATGAACACTCACAAACATCAATGCCCGGCACGGGATTCGAACCCGCGGCCCTTCAGCCCTAGCAACCTCGTCCATCCAGGTCTGCTAACACGAAAATAGTTTGAGCTCAAACGACGTTCTAAACAAAAACCCTTAGGGTTTTCAAACTTTTAGATTTTTCTACAGTTCATAAGTGGCTGATGAAATTAGGTCATTGTTACATTTCCTATCTTATAAAATGAATATTTTTAACAGCGGTAAGCACATTTCCGAGGCCACGATCCCCATTGAGAAGGACGCTCGCGAATTAATTAAAAAGATTCGTTTTATACGCCAGGAGGTGTAACAATGACTTAATGTCATCGGCCACTATACTTTAATTTAAACATAGCTGCACTTCAAGTTCAGGAGCTGGAAGGAGTGGGGGACATTGTCATCCAATCGGGAGATCCAATACTAAAAATTTAAGTCCTAACGAAGCTCCCGACTAGATGAGTTCCCTCTCCTTCCAGCTCGTGACCTGGAAATGAAGCTATGTTAAAATCGGAGTATATTGAAAAAACAGATTGTACTAAGAGTCAAATTACATGATAATTGTTTAATTAGTAGTAATCAATACCAGTTTAATATGTGTGAAATGTTTTCATTTGCATATTTGTACTCAACCAAACTGCAGGGGCACAAGCCCGTGTAGAACCTCCCTGGGAAAGCAGGAGGCCCTAGCCCTTAAGGGATTGTTATGGGCTCATAATAATAATAATAATAATAATAATAATAATAATAATAATAACTGGGAAGTAAAAAAAATTGCTTTAATTGGAACAGCCCACATTTTGAGCAAAGTATTGTAGAGGCACTGGCAGTCACCGGATCTGCTTCTTAGGTAGCTGGTTGCAACCTAGAGTAGATTTTATATTCAGCCCACACATAACATATTTAGTCGTGATGTAGTGGAAAAATAATAATAATAATAATAATAATAATAATAATAATAATAATAATAATAATAATAATGTAGAAAAGTCGAAGTATCCATCGCATTCCGCACGCGTACGGCTGACGGTGCGATTTTTCTGCCTCGAGCGCCGCCTTCTTCCGTGGCGGCGCGCCGCGAGGCCAGCGGTGCGTGCGGCGCGGCGTGAGGAAGCGTCCTCAATCAGCCTCCTCATCAATTACCTCGCCCGCAAATATGCGCGAGGCGAACCTCCGCGGGGCGGGGGGCGGGGCCGCTCGCGCGAATAATTAATCACGGCGCGGCGCGGCGCGGCGCGGCGCGGCGCGGCGACGGTGGCGCGGTCTGGCAGGGGGGAGAGTGGGGGGGGGAGGGGTCGCAGCCGGCCTCGGCCCCCGCTGCGACCCGAAAGGAAGCCACCTCTGGAAACGACGGAAGGGCGGGCGCTCTCACGTAGAATCATTAAACACACGCGGGCAAATGGTCCGACATCCAACGAGCAAACGCAGTCAGGCACAAGGCCGGTTTTAAAATTAAGGGAAAACATTTATTTTGGAAGTTAAGTTGTTCGGAGGTTTTTAAATATGATTTCGGTTGAAACGGCTGATTACTACCTAGGGGCCGTCCATAAATTACGTAACGCAAATTTCGAGTATTTTCAATACCCCCTCCCCCCTTGTAACGCACTTCCATATCTCTATGTAACGCAGCGTAACGCTGCCTTAGGCCGCCCCTCCCTCCTCCTTTAGTGTTACGTAATTTGTGGATGACCCCCTAGCTCCGAAAGTGAGAATCAGTCTGTCTGATAATGATTTCCAATGAAATAGTTTATTAATAACTGCTAACAATAGTCTGTACAATTGAGACGTTCATGTTTCATCCGTAAACAATGTTCTTATAAGAAAATATTTTAAATTGCAAGTTTGCTACAATGCCGTAAACGTTCACACAAAATTATTTGCAGTTCATCAATTAATGCTAAAGAAGCACATTGGATAGTATAAGAAAAGTTAGTCCACATATGAGAACTTTGGCAGTTAATGGTTTACTAGCATCTGAACTTTCTACCGGTGTTTTGCCCGAGTTTTAGATTGTCAATATTGTGGGAAAGTGGTGCCAATCATGAGCCTTTAAGTATACAGGCCAAAATGTGTCGAAAACCATTAATTACATTCTTACATTATGCATAGTACACACACAATTTAAATTACGACATATCTTGAACATAATTTGGAAAGCCGTTTAAAACAAGGTTTAAATTCATAAGTGTTCATTGGTAATATTATTTTTTGTATCTTGGCTGATATGTTCTGAAGCCCACTTGAATGGGAACGGTGAATGTTCCGAGGAGATCAAGGCTTGAAAGGTACTTTACCCGCCAAAATTAGGAAGTGAATATTTATGAAAATATGTATTCCCTATAATCCGAACCGGAACATGATAGTTGTTGAAGAAAGGTATGTATTGTTCTGGAGTTTGTTCATTATGTCATATCAAGTCCACTTACACGTAATTTTTCCGGACCTTTCTTCACAAGATTAAAGAGTATTTCAAATTAAACATCTGAAAACGTACCTTTAAAAGCAAAACTAAGAACCATTTCATTTCAATTAACAATGTAATGTTTTTTTCTTGTTTGTAAGATCTTTGGGATGTGCCATTTTTCGACGATTTTTATCTCCAAAAGACGATTTTTATCTCATTTCTTTGGATGTGTCCCACATCCAATGACATAACGCAGAAACCTTTTGCTCTTCAAATAATAATTTCAATTAATATGTTTGAACTCGGTTTTAGTAGTTAGAAGAAAACGCGAAAAATTTTCGGGATTTCGCTTTTAAAAACACTCTTAAGACAAATTTCCCCACAAATTTTCTACAGACTTAGGTTAACATTAATGTAGTACTTTATTGTCATTTTTCAAACAAAAAATTAAAGACAAGAAATATTTATTCTTTGATAAATGCCGCTTAAACGTGTTACACTGTGATTCGAATCCATGTGAACATTTATAAAAAAAATTAAGGAAATGGAAGAGATTGCCAAGTTTGCTCGCGGTTCTTTGAGTGTTTTTATGTATTTAAAAACTTCTTAAATATTTTATTATGACCTATTGTTCTTGTGTGATATTAAACCAATTCTCTAACTGAGAAACTGAATATCTCGGAGAAACGGATTATATACATCGTTAATTTAGAATTATTTAATAAGCATATTATGAAAGTCAGATAACATGATTACAATAAAAAGGAATTTACAGCATACTGCATATTACTGTACATACTGCTGTGCATATAAGTGTACATTTTTCTATAATTATCAATTGTCTGATATTAGGAGTGACACCTCCAAAATATATATAGTCATAAGCAGAGTAAGGACAGTTCTTGGAATACCTGAAATATTAAATTTTACTTTAATGCTCACAACATTCATTTCTAGTTCGTCACATATTTAGAATAAAAATGTTCTCAATTGCTATTATGAAATAGAAAACAACGAATTACGGTCCACTATTCAGTGACTTTGCACTGTAATTTGAAATGTTAAATTTATATCTTCTTTTCTATCAAATGGCACCTTACGAAAAATATTTTTAATTACACATTTTAATTATACATTTTTCTGAAGTACAATAGCTGAATGACCGATCATTGAAGAGGTTGATTCCACACATTCTGATACATAAATAAAGTTCTTATGTGAAAACGGTCTGAAGCAAAGCAAACAATGCAGCACGCACACAATATCCGGTGTCCCACAAGGGCCATCGCGTGGTCAGGAGGGGTCAGTGGATGGGAGTCAGGGGTCGTGAAAGTGCCGACAGACAACCACATAACGCTTTTAGAACCTTATCAAAGACTTGTCGAAGGGCGTTGACCTGTGGAGGGCCGCGGATAGAACTGCGGGGGCCACGAGGCAGCGTGCACCGCCCACATCGCCTATTCACGCAGGGCGGGGGAGGGCAGGGGTGGGGTGGTGAGGGGTGGGAGGGGAGGGGGGGGCTCCACAGGTGATGGCACTTGCCTGCATTCGCCCGAATCAATGGCCACTCGTGCGTGATTAGAGGAAATAATTTGTTTCGATGATCCTGCAGAGATGTAACCGCTATTGCGCACAAAGGGAGATGCTCGATTCATTTATGCGAGATACAGTGGAGCACATTTGTTATTGCAATCCTCATATTGTAAGCTGAGCATAACTATATTAAAGTTTTTAAACTGTTACTACATGAATAAGTGAAATAAGTATCCGTTCTTGCACACAAAGAAGATATTTTCCTGAATCAAACGAAATGAGAGGCGAAAAGAACATTGCAATACACGCCTTAAAAAGTGTTGTCAAATAGCATACAATTCAGTTTTCTTTTGCTGTTTTATAATTTCTATAATATTTTTAAAAATATGTAATTTCTTTCTTAATATTTTTTAGCCGAGGGAGTCTGGTACACTCTAAACCCCAATGGAGAGTATCTCAAACAACCCAACAACTTTAACACACCTGTAATCCCGTCGTATATGGTATGAGCAGAACTCGTGAACTTTAGTGATAGCACAACTTTAGTGCAACAGTTGACGAACGAAGAAGAAACACAGAATCATAGAGGGTGGTACAAAAATGTAACATTCCGCAAAGAGCTGGTGGGTCGGAACACGTAGTCAATTCGACAACTTAGGCCGGCAGTTCTGTAAATTAACACTGTAATGATGGTAATCGCTATGAAAATTGCATTATCTACGAAAAAATTGTTTTTTGAAAATGGGTAAATTAATGTAACAAAAGTTATTTACGAAATAAGTATTGTAAGGAAACTTATTGTAATACGAGACTGGAGAATTATCAAAAAGGCTGTTAGGTCGAGTTTGATAGCCAATCGAGTGTTGTAATAAGATGTTACGGTATGAATATCGTACATAATTGTATTCACTTTGAAAACATTCCAATGATTATTATTTTCGTTTAAATTTGAATATTCTTACTGTGAAACATGACAGTCGGATATTGATACAATAAATGTTATACCATGGATTAATAAAATATTTAGTAAGTGAAAAATCTTTCTTTTCATTACGCAACTGATCATTGTACACGTAAGCTTCCGCGGCTCGAGTCCGTGTCTTCTTTTCTGTCCGGGTGACGTCGCCTCGTTGACAGGGCCGACGTTTCGCCTGTCGTGTCGCAGGCTTCCTCAGGACAATGCTCATTTTTGTTAATACAAAGCAATGGAGTATATAAATGATCTCAGTTTCGTACTTCTTCTCTTTAGACAACCAGCGTGGATAAAATATTTCGTAGTACATACTTTTATGAAACTCAGTTTGTAGAAGAATAATTGAAGCCTTGTAAAGCCAAAGGACCTAAATGTCAAAACATTTTTTTTCGGGATCTCAATAAAAAGTGTGAATCCCCATTCTTGACAAACAACCGGAGTCATCACTAGGTACAAGTTAGAAATACTTGGATGGTGTTTGGAACATCGCATTTTCACTCTTTTAAGTGTGTATTGACACCAATTTAATAATCTTTTGATACCAAAGCCTTCCTTTCGAAAATGTTGGTACTTCGCTCCTTGGGCTTCGCAAGGCCTCAAATACAACACGAGAACTAGCAAGCGAATCGTCTTGACGGCACCAAACGCGCACCTAGGGCGCGCGTCCTTGAGGAAACCAGAAGTGCCATCGTAACCCGGCGTGAGGTGGCGGCGGGCCCCGCCCCTCTCGCGGAGTTGATTATGCAACGGGGCCAAAGGACAGAGGCACTTGTCGCCGCCCGCGGCGCCGCCGCCGCCGCCGTCAGGTGAATCCGAGGGAAAGCGGGCTCCTCCTTGTGCCACTGGCGGCGACGACCACTTTTCTATGGCGACGCGCGTCAAAGGCCGCCCGCCCTCGGCCTATCGCGCCGTGTATAGAATTCATTGTTGCGGCCCGGGCGCCCTTTGAAGTATGCATCCCTTCGCGGAAGCCAGCTCGCGCACGTCGCCGCCACCGCCGCCACCGCCGCCACCGCCGCAGTGTACAAACACACGTCGCACCAATACCACCGTATAAAATTTCGAAACAAAGACGCGGGAATGTAGGTAGGTCTTTCAGTATCTGTGGGCGCGCGCGCGCCCGCCGCGCGCTCACGGCGCAAAAGGACTGGCTGCCGCCTGAAAAGACTCTTCTCTCTCGCTGTGCGGGGTGCGGGGCGGCGTGGCGGCGAGAGGCGGGCGAGCGAGCGAGTGAGCACTCGTGTGTGTGTGTGTGTGTGTGTGTGATGCTGGTACTGCGGGATCGTCCGCACGTGCGAAATTGCCTGAGGTGGAAGGCGAAGGGCGCGATGCCGGTTTCGCAACTGCTCAGCCGGGCGGGCGAGCAAGAGGGTGGGCAAGCGGGTGAGAGGGCGGACGAGAGGGCGGGCGGGCGGACGAGAGGGCGAGAGGGCGGCGGGCGGGCGGGCGAGAGGGCGGCGGCGGGCGAGAGGGCGGCGGGCGAGAGGGCGGCGGGCGAGAGGGCGGCGGCGGGCGAGAGGGCGGCGGCGGGCGAGAGGGCGGCGGCGGGCGAGAGGGCGGCGGCGGGCGAGAGGGCGGCGGCGGGCGAGAGGGCGGCGGCGGGCGAGAGGGCGGCGGCGGGCGAGAGGGCGGCGGGGGGCGAGAGGGCGGCGGCGGGCGATTCAAGAGGCAGTGGTATTGCAATTCTTCAGCCTCCCTGCCTTGCCGTACAAAAATTTTTAGCGGATAAGTAAACGTTTTGTTCTGAGTAAATAGCAGGATGAACCTTTTGTATAGTGTTAAATCACGAACCTGTTTTTCATGCTTGTCTCAAGAGCAAGTTTTTCGTGTAAAATGGCCCGCCTGACCCTCTTTATGAGGAAAAGAACCTCTTTATGAGGTGCAGGCCTTAAAGGAACTCCGATTCTTTTGAAAATAATAATATGTGAATATAATGTTCTTTACTTCAAAAGTAAATAAAACTTGATATTTATAAGAGCATTTAAGTGTTTAAGTTTCGTTCTGAAATAAGAATAATAAATAATGAGCTAGATTCCGGTGTTTATGCGAAAAAGGTTTTTTATAATGGATGATTAATGTCATAACATTTGATAAAGTAAGCCATCAAGTAAATGAAACGAAAACACATCAACTTAAAGTCTATGAATTTATGGAATTCCCTTGTCCTTTGATAATAAACATTACAATGTCAAGACAATTGTGTAATAAGACTGAAAGTATCAAAGTTTTGCTAAACGCAGGTAAATAAAATGCCGACAAAAAAAAAATTCCTGGACTCTGAAAATTTAATGAATGAATCGTAAAAACTTATTTTTGTGCTAACGATTGTACTTTTGTGCGTAAACGATGAAACCCGTGGGATAGGGGGTAGACTGCTTGGTTTCCGTTGCTGAAATGGGAGTTCAAATATCAGTCAATACATATGGAATTTGTGGTGGACAAAGCGAGTTCGTAGCACGGTTTCTCGGGAACATTTCACTTTTCCAGACTCGCATTTTACCACTCCACAGTTATCAGTCTCGAAATCACCTACCCATCAAAATCGTCCATCTATTTCCAGATAATGCCGCAAGGTCCAGCACCGTTTCTTAAAAAAGTATTTCTTGTACAATCAATATTATATTTCAATCTCCAAGTTTGAATAACACTACCTATACTATATTATCATGAGAGCGAAATTCAGATATTTATTTACTTAATTTATCGAAATCGAATTATAACTGTACAAACTCGGACATAAATTTTACGACGCAAGAGTATGGATTACATTCATACGTGAGGTGGAGAGGGTGTGCGTGGAAACGAGGAGGCATCGCCAGGCGACTGATGGCGGACGTCATTTACGCAGCACCTCCCCTCCGCCCCGTCGTCCTTTCGCCCCCCCCCCGCCACCACCTCCACCGCCCACGCCGCCGCCCGCGCCTATCTCCAAGGCGCCCCGCGCTGTTTTTCAAGCCCCACTTCTGACGAACGCGATTTGGAGGGCGGCCGGGGCAGCGCCGTCGTCGCAGGCGAAAAGCACGGGGGCTGCCCTGCCGCCTCCTTCGTCGCCGCCGCCGCCGTCGTCGTCGTCCTACTCGGCGTCTATCGAGTATCGATAATCGATGTCCTACCGTCGCCCCTCGCCCCGCGGACGGCCTATTGTTGCCGGCGGAGCTATTGTGCCGCGCCTCCGCCCCCGCTGCCCCCGCCCCCGCCGCCCCCGCCGGAAGTCACTCGGCCGCCGAGCCGCCGCCCAGCGCCGCGCACGTCGCCGCCCCCGCCTTCGACCCCGCGCCCGCTCCCCGCTTCCCTCTTAGCTCCTGTTTTGGGGGCGGAAACTGGCGGGTTCTTCGCGGCGACCCCATCCGCGGCGCCGCGCCTGCCTCCACCACTGCCCCCTGCTGATAGGCGCCGTATACCGCGTCGGTGGGGAAATGTTGCACGTGGCGAATGCACGCGTGGTGGCTTCACTCTCCCCACGCAAGGACATCCAAATTACCCTCTCGCCAGTTTAACGGAGAGGGACTTCTCGCAAAGTCGCACAGTTGCACAATTGTTTGCTTCTTAGTTGACAAGCAAGTTTCTCGCGTTTCAAAGGAAAAAGATAACAAACGCAATAGTTATAAATAAACTTTGACACCTAAATTGTTCAATAAAGTCATTAAATAATTTATTTAATTAATACGAATTGTATTAAAACATGCAGTAAACAGTAAACGTAATATAGATATAATCGAACATTCTATTGATAAAAATCAAAATATGTGTACATCTAGAATAAAGAATTGCCACACTATCTTGTGGATATTCCGAATGCTCACAACCTGTCAACTTCCTTCAAGTCACGATCATGTATTGAATTTTTCTTATGTCTTTCCATTGACAGTTTCGAGACAGGCGGACAAACGACAGAGAGAGGAAATGTATTCTTAATTTCTCATGTTTAGGGATGAAGTGTTTTGTTTCTTGGAAAAATCGAAAATCTTGAGAACCAAATTGAACATTTGGAAAACCATTGATACATGTGTAAATTCATGAAATGTTGAGAAAATGGATGTTGGAGTGTGAAGTATAAGCGGAAATGCCAGAGAAGTATCCGCTATCTAGTTGAAAAAAGATGAGTTACATTCCCGTCTTCGCTTCTCCAAACAGAACATTTTAGGAATACTGTAGAATTAATAACACATTAAAAAAATTACATTTACGTCATATTTTTTAAAAGGTGCAAGATATGTGTGATATGAGATACGTGTGAACTCTCCTTCAAGGATAATTAAATTTGAGCTATTTTTTCAAATTAAAACGGTCTTTCAATCTGAAGTGAAAATTAAGTTACTTAAAAGCCGAGTATATTACAAACAGCTAACAAAGAATCGAAACGTATCCAGCAGTAAGTATATAGTGGGCATCCATAATTCGGAATCGTTAAAAGATGAAATCGTAGTAGACCACTTAACCCTAATTGAAAATTATGTCCACGGCACGCCGTTAACTTAAATTACTCATTGAATGCTTTCGAACTATTTCGTCTGTTCCCTCCTCACATTTCAAGATTCTATCATTGAAAAGAATGGAAAGAGAGAAGCGCCGACAACCTTACTTTAACACCGGCCACGCTAGGGGAGAGACATTTCTGATGTAGACGGGCCGTCAGCAGCTTTCATTCTTGTGTACGTGGAGGGATGAAAATTCGGCAAGCGTAAACTGATACACAGGAAATAGGATCACCTTTGGAAGAGGACCGGTTCACAATGCTTAGCCTGATGCAATGGGCGATGATCGGGCAGCCATTCTGATCCTAAAGAGAAATAAAATGCCTGGTCGACGGGAAACCCGACGCTATTTCTCCCAATGCTAAATGCTAAATATCTCCACACATCAATCTCGAGGCCTCTGCCCTCTTGAGAAGAAGACTCATCATTTTCTGGTGTTGTTGGACTCATGGCGCCCTCGGAGTACGATATTTTGTTTCCACACCAGTAGGGGGAATATTTTTAAAGGAATGAGTAGATATTCCCTAACTTACAAATTGAAAGAGACTTCATAAAATATGGGTAAGTTGTTGACTTTGAGAATTATTTATTCACGTACGACCTAAAATTAAACCAGTAAAATTTTAGGGGACGGGTGGTACTGAAATATTAGGTGGTGCTATACGTTTTGAAAATCATATTTATAATTGAAAATGCATTTAAAACTTAGGGATTTCTCCCTGATAATAAAATTAATAATTGTTTACACAGTACTGTGAATTAAAGTACCAAGGTATTAAAAAATGAAGTTAATTATGAGATTAATTCCCTTCAGCATATGACATTCAATCCGTTTATGAGGTGATATGTGCCACTCCTTCTGTCATGTAACTTATATATCTAGACTTCAACTAGCTCTCTTCGTGGCATGTAGTACACCTACCTACCATCGCCTATGACTAGCTCGACATATGCGAGATTACCAGAAAGAATATTCGTGAACCCTTCACACTTAAAAAAAAACAGCAATAGATCTCCGCGAAGCGAGACGCCATCGTCCCACCACAACACAAGCGTAACCACACTCAGAATTTCTCCCGGGGCCGATCGTCAATCTCGGGCCGATTTACGAGTGGCCGCGCGCACAATGCAATCCGTTCGGCCCGGGGGCCATTTGCTCCCGAGAGAAAGAAAGGCCACGTGATCCGCGGGCGGATGCGCCGGGGAACCCGGAAGAGCGCGACATCTGCTCGTGTTTACCAGCGCCCGTCCCCCCCCCCCCGCTGGGACGCCGCCGCCGCCGCCTCCTTGGCTGCCGCACTCAATGGCGCACGCCGGCGGCCGGCGGCGCGGCGCGGCGGAATCGATAAATATGACATCGCATTCAGCGGCCAAACTAAATAAATATGCGCGCGGCTGAGCGCCCCGCGCCGGCGGCGGCGGCGACGGAGGCGGTGGTGGTGGCGGCGGCGGCGGTGGCGATGGCGGCGGTGGCGGTGGCGGCGGCGGTGGCGGTGGCGGCGGTGGTGGCGGTGGCGACGGTGGCGGCAGTGGCGGCGGTGGCGGCGGTGGCGGCGGCGGCGGCGGAGGCGGAGGCGGAGGCGGTGGTGGCGGTGGTGGCGGCGGTGGCAGTGGCGGCGGCAGTGGTGGCGGCGGTGGCGGCAGTGGTGGCGGCGGCGGAGAAGCGTGGGGGAAGAGGGTAGGGGACGGGGAGAGGAGAGAGTTGCGCGGGAGCGCGGGTTAGGAATGGCAAAAAAAAAAAAAACTTTGATGTTTTGAAAACATCGATATTTTTCACCTGAAACATCCATATATGAACATCGATGTTTTCTTCAGATCGATCTATTTGTCCAGAAACATCGATGTTTTCAAAAAGAAAGTTTGTTATTTTTTTCGATGATTTTGTACGTGTATTATCGTTAAACTACATTTCGAACCTTGAGTTTATAGAATACTGATAAGAAAATTAAGATGACAGAGGACATTAAGATTGGGCAAGAAGTTGATTCAAGAGATTGGGCAGGAAAGACTACATAAGAAGAGAAAAAGATTCGCAACAAATTCCATAATGCACAGAAATGTCATGACGGATGGAGTGTTGGAGGATAAATGTTGACTAGAACGTGTTAATTCGATGTCGAAGTAGCACAAATAAAAATTGAGAGTAAAGAGAAAGCAACGATTTTTTTTGGAACGGCATTCAATAAAAGAAAAACACAAATTGTGAATACGTTGAGTTAATATTGAAAATGAACTTAGTGAAACAAAAATCAGTTTAAACATGTGTGAGGAAAGTGGTGATTGATTTTTAATAATAATGAATAGTTTAATAAATTTATTTCAAAATATTAAAATAATGGTGTTCTACGTTTCACTTTACAAGGCGAACTCAATGAACAACCCTCTTAAAAGCGCTACAATCTAAAACGTGGAATAATGTAACAAATAAATTATAAAAGCATTTTACGCAGAGAAAAAATAAATCTTTGCGATAAAAACTACTTTCGTTTTAAAACGCGGTGACTAGTCACTCTTATTGAGAGAGCTAATATTTTTTATGTCCGCACCAATAACATTTTACAATCACTTTTTCTCAACAGCGTTGTTCAATCCGAACACAAGTGATTCTGTCACTTGTTCCGCAGCATGCGGACCGCCATTGAGCGGAATGCAACTCCCATTGAAAATTTACTACACATTTTCATTATAAATATCTCGAAATATTTATTTTTATTTTATTTATCTTAATTATAAATATTTTTTTAAAATAAGGTACTTAACATAACAAAAAGACTTGGGTCGAATTTACAGCCGCATTAAAAGAAACAGAAAGTTAAATTTTAATATGTGTAGCTACTTTTTAATGTAATTGAGAAGTGGAGTTTTAGAATGTACTACAAAAACAGATATGTGGCCCTCATTGTTCTAATGCATGCCCACCCCTGTCAGAGTACGACGTTTAGCTTTAGCTCGCGAAAGATGTTTTCCCAAATTTAGTATTGAGTTTTATGTAACAGTGACTACTAAAGGGAGACGAGGCGTGGGTGGGTAGGTAGTGAAGAAAACGCTGCGGGGTCGCTGGCGCGTCCTATTAGAGGCGGACGAAAGCAGTGTCGGCGCCTGCGCAAGTCCACGTCGCCCCTCCGACTTCCGGTTCCGGGAGGGGAAGAAAGGGGGGACTGGCTCCCGAGGGCCCGAGAAGGGATGAGGCAAGGGGCGAGGGGGTTGGGGCTGGGGGAAGGGTACGAGGGCTCCTCCTGCCACGCCTCTCCCAGAATTTGTTTATGCACTCCGCGTCTCGATTTGCATTCGACTCCGATTCTCTTGATGTGCCCGCAAGGCGTGAAGGAAGCCCCATTGTGCGTTTCGGAAAGTACACACTGTAAATATGCCATGACGGCCGAGCTATCGTTATTTAATATTATCAATACTAGGATACGGAAGGTACTATATTGTACATTACTAAACAGAAAGAAAATAATAATACATCGTTAGAATTTCACAGTACTGGGATTACTGTCACGGTGCAAATATTTACGAAAATCAGACTTGAGTTTTCATGAATGATTTAAAAATATGTACATGGAATTAAGTAATTATTCATAAAGAAACACGCGCATCTTTTAGCAGCTAGAATACGTCGCTGGGAAAAACAAAAAAATGGCTGTGACGCAACACACAACACGACAAAACTCCCGAACAGTTCGCTTTTTTTAATAAAGCGAGAGCTAACTCTTTTTTCTCTTCCACTCAGTTTAATAAACGTTCTACCATCTTCTAAATTGGCCGTCTCCCTATTTCTCTCTTTAACTCGCGTCTTTTTTCTTTGCCAGGTTCGCGCTCCGCTACTTGTGAAGGAGGAGAAAGTACGGAGGAGAGAAAGCTCTTCGGATCGGCGTCAAAAGTCGGTAGTTTATTCACGAAATTCTTTCTACTTTGTCCCCCGAAGAATTAAGGGACTGGGTCTATTGAAACGCCGGCCAATCAGAGCGGGCGTATCTTCTCCGCCCCCGCAACCCCCTCCCCGTCCACGCCCCCTTCCCGTACTCTCCGCCGCGGCCCCTCCACTGCCACTGGCGCCGGTGTGTGTGTAATGGGTAATAGTCTCCAGCAATAACGAAGTACCAAGGGTGACAATTATTCCGAGTAATTAAGTTGGCAGAACTTTTCACGGTCCGCGAGGCCAGTAATTAAGCGCGCTAGTTCTGCGAGCGCCGCTATCTGTTGGCACGACTGACGTGGGGCGGCGTGGGCGGAGAGGGGCGTGGGAGATGCGTCTGCCGCTTCACCCTTCCCTCCCACGCCTGCAATTAGAACGTCCCTGAGACGCCGGGAGGGGGGAGGGAGGGGGGGGCGAGGGGAGGACCTCGCTCGGAGACTGCAAAGGCGACGCGGGGACGCACTGAAAGAGTTCGACGGAGAAAAGAAATGATGTGCCAGCAGCGGCGGGGGCAGCGGCAGCGGCGAAGGAAGAATCAGTGAATAGGAAAAACGATTTTAAGAGACCAGAGAAGGTAAGAAGGTGCGAAAGAAAATACCTCATCAAGGAACGCCCGCTCGTAGTGCACGCGCGGAATCTTGAACACCTGGTGAGGGGAAAGTTAATGAGCGGCAGTAGGAAGAATTTCCGTCGAGTTGAAGCGACCGCCAAACTGCTGGAGTCTCAGACGGCGAAAGAATTTCAAGAAAACGCAATTTCAGGCACTTCCTCACCTCCGCGTTTTTTCATCATTAGGGAAAAATAACAAGCCACAAAATAGTGAACATGCCTCCCAGATATTTTCCTCACTTTATACAGTGCATATTGGTAGCGAATTTTATTTTTAAATTTCAGTGCAGCGTTTTTAGGACGTACTGCAAAAACGTTTAGGACGTAAACAAAAAACGAAAATGAATTTAAAGTATCGGTCAATAAACATCGTAATTCAGACACATACATTCTTCATTTCACCTCGAAATCCCTCGCGTTTCACATTATCGAACGCCAGTCCTGGAAAGTTCATCACGAAGCATCCAATTATAAAAGACCCAACACATCTGCGAGAGCCATTTCCATCCCAAATATAGTAAATTAACAACCCATCTCATTTCGCGGACGTGAATTCTCTGAAAACTAAATTAAAAACAAAAACAAAAGCGGAGTCCGCGGGGAGGCCAGCCCGTTGCACCGCCCCTCGCACACGCAACCCGCACGCACACACGCACGCACGCACGCACGTCACACGCACATCCCCCGGCCAACCGCACGGCGAGCCGGGCGCGCCACAACAATCCATCAGAGAGCGAAAGGTACGCAGATTTGCCAAGAACTAATAAAAGGGCGTCATTCATATCGCGGGCCGGGGCCAACAGGTCACAGCATCCGCTCATTTGTATGCGCGGGCATGCAATATTTGTTCTGCCGGGCGCATCTTTTTATGACCCGCGGCTCGCGTTAATCCGACGCAGAGAATGCGGCGCACGCGGCGCGGGGGATGGGAAGGAGGAGGAGGAGGCGGCGGGGTGGGCGGGGCCGGACAGAGGATTTATTGGAACATTTTTGCGGTGCGCGTCTAAAACGCGGCGCGCGGAGGGTAGCCGCTGGCACGCCGGCCTCCCCGCGCGTCGTCACGCTGCGATCCGATGATGATGACGATGCGGCGATGATGGCGGGCGATGAGTCAGTGCCGCGGGCGGGCGGGGCGATGGTATCGCGGGCGGGTGGGCGGGCGGTCGAGAAGCACGCGTGGCGCTGCTTCCTTCCTGAGGGCGGCGATGAATCACGCGAGAGGGCCGCGCTTGTTAGCGGTCTAAAAGAGCGCGCGCGCGCGCGGGGCTGATGGCGGAGACGGGGTGGGGGGGAGGGGGGCGATCTTAAAACGCCGCCCCTTCCCTCCCCCGCACCCCCCTCCTCCTACCCCCCCGCAAGCCTAGGGGGCAGCGGCGCGGCGGTCCATTTCCTGCGCCGCATTTTCAATTGCACTTCTTGGCTTCGTAATTCCCCGCTAAGCTCGCGGGCTTTGGCGACCACTTCACAGAGACGACCCGCCCCCGCGCCCCCCCGTCGCCGCGCCCGCCGCCTTGGCCGCCGCCGCCGCCCTCTCGTCGCTACGCAGCCGCCGGCGCCGCTTCGCGTGTCGTTAGGCGGCGTTACTGTTTCGCGAGCGTCGTTCATTAGGAGGCTGCCGCGTCGTTGGCGCGGGGGAGGCGGCGTCGCGGTGCCCGGCGTCGCGCTGTGCGGCCGACGTCGCGCTGCAACGCCTTTCACCGGCAGCCTTTCCTGCGCGATAAGTATGTTTTACGCTGGATGTTATATTATGACCGTGATCTAGAGATTTAACGAGTTAAAGCCCTCGCTATACACATCTTTATGTCTCTTGCGACTGTACAATAACGAATGTTGACAACTACCTTTTGAAAACTCCACGGAAAGCTTTTTCACTTAGCCCGCGGAGTGAGAGAAAGAGATTTTTTTGGTGGCAGCGACATAGAGATTAAATAATCACGCCATTCATCATGACGCTCGCTCCTCCGAACGGGGGGGGGGGCAGCGGCGCGGGGGCGGGAAACTCAAGTCCTCCTCGCGGCCGCCCCCAGGGACGTGGGGGGCGGCGCGGGGGCGGCGAGACGCGCGGCGCTGCGCGGCTCGCACGGCGGCTGTTTTCCTGTCCGGAGCCGGAATCTCCTCTTACAGCGCGCCGCGGCCCCCATTCAAAGGCCGACAATGGGGGCCGCGGGCGGCGCGGGGGGCGGGGCGGGGGGCGGCCCCCCGTTGCGAAGAGGGTTCGCGAGCGCGCTACCGGAGACCCGGCGGCGGCGGCGGCGGCGGACGGCGAGGACGCCGCTCTTTTCGAGTTTCCGAGCAGCGCGGCGCGGCGCAGAGCGGAGCGGAGCGGCGCGAGGGGCGGAGCGGGACTGGTGGCGGGGAGCAGGGTGGAAGGGGGAGCCCCACAGGTGCCGGTCTCAACGAACCGCCGAGTACTTCCCTCGGCCTAGTAAGCCTCTGGCCGCGGGCGGGCGGGGGCATCGCCGACGCCCCATCTGGCCCTCCCGCGTCCCTCGCCCCTCGCATCCCCTGCCCGTACCCGTCGCCCGCCCCTCCGCGCCGCGCCGCGCCACGCCGCGCCGCGCCCGCGGGCCCGCCTCCCGGCTCAACTGAAGCGCACCTGGGAAGGAAATTCTGGTTCGCTTGGGAAGCCGGGCCGGTCCCGGCCGGGCCCCGCCTCGTTTGCATCACAATCGGGCGCCGCCCCTCGCGCCCGCCCAGGTGCGTGGGACAGGGCGGCGGCGGCGGGCAAGGCGGAGCAGAGCGAGGCGGGGCGGGGCGGGGCTGGGGGGCGGTGGGGTGGGACGGGGCGGGGCGGGCGCACAGCTGCGCTGCGCCGCGCCGCGGGGTCGCGAGTCCCACGGGGGGACCGTTGGCGGTCGCAGCATCCGGCGGCGGAGGCGACGTAGGGGCGACGGAAGGGCGATGGGGGCGGCGGGGACGCGAGCGCGAACCCGGCCTCCGCGGAAGCTCCGGCTGGCAGCGGAGGCTCTTGCTTCACTAGGACAAGTACGCCCGAGCTAAAGCCTCGCTTCAAACATCGCTCTCTCATTATCTTCATACACAATTTATAACAACAGAACAGTATTTCAGCAAGCATCGTTACATTACATTAATTAACCCGTTACAATACAATAACCCAAAAGCTCCTGCAGTATTTTTTACTTACAGCTACACAAAACTGGAATGGGTCTGAAGTAACAGGTTGAAATACTTTCAGATTCAAATTGATCACACATGTTAGTTCACCATATTATGTCACAAAATTTGAAATAGTGCATTCAAGTGACCAAACATTTTTATGCTCCATATTCAGACTCTACATTATGTAAAAAGACTTCAGACCCTTGGAAGTTCAGCTTCCCGAATACACAATGAACGCGCGTTCGGTATCCTAGGTAGAGTGAATAAAGCTCAGTTACCCTACCTAGGGCAAAGTCATTCACGAGTGGGTCATTGTAGCACCTTCTATTGTGATACATTGTAGCATCTTCCTTTCTCTTTTATTGAATTACATGCTCGCAACGAAAATTAGTATAAACTGTGGAATAAAATGATGCATAAAAGTTTCCATAATTTATTGTATTTACGTTCGATTTGATGTGCTGCGGATATGCCTTGGATAATGTTAATTGATTATGGTTATTATTTTGTTTTCGGGAGCATCAACGTCTAAGTTTAGTATTAAGAGTACTAAGTAGTTTAGAACTAAGATTGCATTAGTAAAGTGCAAGTTACGTTTCGGGAGGGGGTGCTAAATCTTCCCTATTGGAACATGAGTTCCGGTTCCGATCTATAGGTCGGTTTGTAAGATTTCCTTTTCATATCTCCGCCAACGAGATCCTGCCCCAGTGAGGATACGTTCCAAGCTCCCGTCTGTCCTCCCGTTGAGTGTCGAGCACGTAAATGGACGTGTGTGTAAGTAAGTGTTAAAGATAGGCAAGGAAGAGGAAGAGAAGGTCGCCCCTGGTGTGTTGCCCGTTTTTTATGGTACTGCTCCGGCATACGCCTGGTGTTGATCGAAGAAACGACAGAAAACTATCAGAGCCGTCGGCCGAAAGAATGCTGCTCCTGACAGCGACTGAAGTCGATCTTACTATATAACTTGTGTCGAAAATCTGCCACAGTGGAGACTCGAATAATGGGACCTCCAGGTCAGATTGTTCGAGTTGCCACTGCCTCCAAGCTGCAGTGGTAGAAGTTGTTTCCTTGAGCCATTTCAGATGGTGGACAAAGACAAAATATAAAATTTTGCTTGTGGACTACCGACTCGCGCTTACGTGGCTGGTCGACTCGTTGGCGCGGGTCACGACTAGCGACATCGACAACAAAACCTCGCTATTAATAAACATCGATGCTCAAATTTAAAACATCTATGTTAATAAAACATCGAACACAAACCATTAACGTCATTAAACATCGATTTTAAAAATTGATAAATAACCATTGATATTCACATGAAATTTAATTTGAAAGTGGTGTCGTTTATTAATTTTTAATTGTGATTTATCTTACAAAACAAAGTCAACAAATCATCAGGATAATTAAAAAATCTTTGATTATCTGTTTTGATAATTTAAAAATTAATATATGATACTTGATTGACGGAAAAGTTTGTTTTGTTTATTTTTCATTCTTGATCACTTTGGTCTGGAGAATATTCAATTAATGGATATCTCATAGTTATTACAGAATCTTGTCATGATGATCCTTTTTCATTTCAAATATATTAAACATGTAAACATCGAACATTCAACATCGATGTTAAAAAACATCGTTTTCAAAATATCGATGTTAAATACATCGAAAATTTTATAAAAATATCGATGTTTTCAAACATCGTCATTGGTGCCGCGTTCCTACACTTCGATTTTTCTATAGTGGCCGATGACATTAGGTCACTGTTACACCTCCTGCCTTTCAAAATGAATCTTTTTAACAGCGGTAGGCACATTTCTGAGGCCAGGAACCCCGTTGAAAAGGACGTTTGCGAATTAATGAAAAATATTCGTGTTATAAGGCAGGAGATGTAACAATGACCTCATGTCATCGACCACTACCGAAAAATCGAAGTATACTCCCGCTCACGCGGCTGGTCCACTCGCCGTGGCGTGGTGAGGCGTGGCGAGGCGTGGCGGGGCGCGCTGCGCCGCGGACACGTGTTGAGCCGCGCGATGTCGCGGCGCGGCCACCGCCGTCGCTGCGACGCGGCGGGCGACGCCATTCATATGCTAAGTGGCCTGCGTCATCGCGATGCACTCGCCCCGCGCCGCGCCACGCCCTGCCCTGCCCTGCCCTGCCCTGCCCCGCCCCGCCTTGCCCGGCCCCCTCCCGACCCGGGCGGGCGAGTTTTCCTCGTTGCGACAACTTCCTCCGGCTCGCTCCGGCTCGGCTGTGGGGGAAATCATCTGGGAGGCCAAGGCGCATCGCAAATTGATACAGAGCGAAATGTTGATTTTATTTGCACATAATTCATTAATAAACATTGTTAGCATGGAAGCGAGGTATTTCACTGGCTCTGAAATGTTTGACATTTCAGAAAATTTTGAAATGAAATGTTTCAAATTTTCATATCTGAAATGTTTGCCACATGTTTTCCTCTCCGACTAATAGTTCATTCACTAATGCTCAAATTCTGAATATGTTGTTCTCAACCATTCATTTCCCCAATTTACAATAGTGTTGGATAACAGACTAATTATCACAAAGAAAGTTTAAAAAATGAGTGATAATATAAAAGGACATAATCGTTATTAGTTACGCCTCTTGCATGAACAAAAAGCAACCCCAGCAAAGCAGCACAGACCTTTAACTAGAACTAAATTACATCAAAAGCGTAGTGGTGTACGCTGAGGTCTTTCGCGTGTCATTCACATGTAAACACCATTCTTCCGTCAATGGGGATGAAAAGAATTCACTTTCTATTTACTAGATTTAGCCTTGATTTATAGCACGCTGGGTTCAAAAGACCTCAACCTTTTCACCTCGTGACGATAATAAAGTCAGGAGTGGGATTGGTACCTGCTGGTGGCCAGTCAGTTGGGGGATAGCACAATAGGTTTTCAAGTGCTGCTATAGAAGAACTTTTGTCGTCTTGCCTTCGCTTTATATGTTGTAATGCAACACCTTGCGAACTTGTTTTTCCGCATCTAAAACATTATCTGTTTAAACAATTACACTTTTCATTCAAGACAAAACAATAAATGTCGAGCATCAGGTTCACGCAACAAAGGATTTATGGTAATTTCCCTAACAATTTCCATCATGATGATATGACATACATTTTATATTCATATTTTTTAAAAGAAACTATTGCGGAAAAATCACACATGAAAGTTAAATTAAAAGAAAAAGAAAAACAAATGTTGAGGTCATTTATTTGAATAAATGTCATTTTCATCTATTTTGTTTTAAGTTGGTAACTGCTATAAATTATATATGAAAACATGTCCGTTGAAATCCCTCACCTCTTTCTTTGGAAGTGACTTACAATTGTGTAATGTAAGTAAGACATTTTTAACTTCCAAGAATCTCAGCATTTACAGGATATTATAAATTCTTTTTCTTGAAATGATATTCATAACACGGTAAGTGGAGAAATCTAAAAATTTGCCTAAAATTTAATTTTCTAGGACAATATGATAGTTGACTGAAATTATACAGGACTCAAATGGTAGTGTGATACGCCTTCGCTGTGATAAATATAAAATAGGTAAAACATTCAGAATATTTTTCAAAATGATTCTACATTCGCAAAACCCTACATTTGCATAGTCGAAATTTTACTAATATGTGGAAAATTAAATCATAATTTGCAGTTAATTTATACTTGTTTCAACTCATCTGCAAATCGGTTCTTGTATTAACTTACCGAGAGATGCGTATTGAGTTGTAGGATTTCCAAAAGGCATGTTTCAGATTTAGAGAATAACTATTAATTATTTTTCATGATTTTCTTTTAAACTATGACACTTTTAATTTTGCAGTATTTGTAATAAAGACGTTCACTGGAAGTTAGTTCTTAATTATTGTGTAACATTTGGGTATCGTCACCTCTGGAGTGTGTCATGTATTATGTCCATTAAAATTAAAAAATTCATATTTTCCATATGTGGGATAATAATTTGCTAAATGTGTATCCCCATTAGTACATACGTAATTGTACCCGCTGGTATATTTTCGTTGGTCATTAAAAGCTTTTCAGATATTTTCAGATTAAATTACTTAGTTTCCTTCGAAGCAGATGATTTTAGATCTGTAAAATTAGTTGGCACATGTCCCTCAAAAACAACTCAACAAAATGAAAAATAAAATCTTTGCAAAACTGATCTATAGTGAAAAGTAATTAATGTAACCTAATTTATTTCATTCATTTTTCTCAAAGGGTTCCAATTCAATGTCGTTTAAGATATTACCAACAGTATAATATTCCTCTAGTGTACAAGACGAATGTCGAATAATGAATATAGGTTTTCTGGAAACGGAGAATGCTAAATGCGCCACCACAGTGATCCACCTCAGCTAGTAGCATAGAACGTGTCCCAACCGGCTCCAGTTGCAGCGGTGCCGCGAGCTATCTTCCACCCCGAGGCCTTTCTAAGCGGGCGGGGAGCGCTCCGACCTGCTCCATTGTGGCGGCCGCGCGCACGTGTGGTCGTGCGAGACGATTTCGCTTTCTGCGAACGAGCCGGCGCGTTTATGTTTATTACTCCAATAAAGGCGGGCGGCCGGGGGGGGGGGTGAAGTGGAGCTCGCGGCGACGCGACGCGACGCGACGCGACGCCGACGAGCGGCCCGCGCACGCCTGCGCACGCCCGTGGGGCGCGCGTTATGCACGCTGCGGTTCCGGGAAGACGCGTGCCGTGCCATGCGCTCGCCGCGTTAGGCGCCCGCTGGCACTCGGAGCGGCGCGCCCCTCCGCCCCCGCCGCCCTCTCCGCCCACGCCGCTCCTAACGCCCCCACCGCCCCGCCCCGCACTTCTGCCGCCCCCGCCGCCCCACCGCTCCCACACCGTTCCCACCTTTCCCACCAATACCAGGCGAATGCCGGAGCACGGACCACGGACGGACTACGGACTTACCAAACGGACCACGGACGCACGCGATCTTTCCTTCCTCTCTCATGTCCTGTCTTCACTTGCACTACATTACCATACAAGCCGGGAGGCCGGTCGGGAGCTTAGAGCTTGCCCCGACTAAGGCGGTGCACCGCAGGGGGGAAACACTTGATTGGGGAAAATTCCGCTAGTCGATGGTAGGTCGGCGCCGGATTTCGCCATCCAGCGGGGCAAGTTAACCCCCCATCACTTGAGCAAAAACTAAATTTCTTAGACGTTGAAGCGCCCGTAATCACTAGTAATCATCAATCATCCCGCCGCCCACGCCGCCATCTATTGCAGCTCGTCGCTCCACCGCCCCGAACTACACTCACAGCAGCGCCCCCGACGGGCCTTTCGAGTGCATCGTGGATGTTGGGGTATTTTGTTACCATTATTTTTACTTTCTCTATACTTTTACTTATCTTTTACTTCGTAAGAAGATAAAGTATTGTAATCGTGCGCTGAGAACGGCCAATTTCGAAAGAAAAACTTCAATTGCCGGGACCTGGAAATGAAAATGTGGAGAAATCTTGTTCCTGCATATATGAGGTGCGTTCAAGTTGTAAGGTCTCCGATTTAATTTTCCATACAATACGTACTACATTAATACGATCCCCCCCCCTCTTTCGTTTTTCCATCTCAAAGTCTCGACCTCTGTCGCTACAGCCGCCGTCGCCGCCCGCGAAGGCCAGGTGCGCCCAGCGCCCCGCCCGATGACTGGCGGCTGGCGGGGCGGGGCGGGCAGCGCCTGCCCCGGCCGCGCC